>JBBPCZ010000037.1:13793103-13812977 GCA_037974445.1 Brycinus macrolepidotus | reverse complement strand
TAATTTCAAATTCCAGTCCCTCATTATATTCACAATTATCCTTAACTATGTTTTTTTTCAGGACCGAGCCTGAAAAAAAAACACTGAGCGCAAGGTTTCCCTTAAAGAGCGAATGTCTTCTAATCGGTACCGTAAACCTTCTAAAATATGTGTACTGCTTCTTTAAGCGCGGCTGGCTTCACCGTGTTTTTCCAAAGAGCGGCTAGATTCACTGTAGTCAAAATTGTGCGCACCCCCTGCGATCTCTAGCGCCCCCCAGGTTGGGAACCACTGCTCTAGCTTATGTTTACAGGGAGGCTGTTTTATGGGCCGTAATGACGTTTGTGCATTTTGCTGTACAGGAGCAAGCCTCCTGGGTGTGCCAGTGTGAGGAGGGCATGGTCCAGCGGCTGGAGCATGACTTCAAGGCCACTCTGCAGCAGCAGAGCTCTTTGGAGCAGTGGGCCGCCTGGCTGGACAACGTGGTCAGCCAGGTCCTCAAGCCCTACGAGGACCGGCCCACCTTCCCTAAAGCTGCCCGCCAGTTTCTGCTCAAGTGGTCCTTTTACAGGTGAGGCTCAGCTCCTCAGTGGGGCTAACATGCTATGCAGGCAGCCCTGTTCTGCCATTTATTACACTGCAAGTATCGCTGGACACTAGTTTTATATTCTGCACATTTGCTTTCAAGAGCATCTTTAACCTTGGCCCACTTACCGATAGCTATGTTTCTGTCTGAATGATTTTTACAGAAATGTTTATCGCTTCAAAACGTTTGTCAGTGTAGGCTTGGAAAACATTGTCAGTAATAATTTATGAAACAAACTTTAGTGAGTAAATGTTTTTTGATACCTAAAAGTAGTGAAAACCTTCACTTGAAGGGTTTAAGGGGGGTTTAAAAGGAGTGCTGCCTTTTTATGCATTTTCAGAGAAAGATGCCAAGAAAATGTTAAAGTCCAGTTCTATATAACAGAGAAACGGTGCAAAACAGAATAGTAAAAATAGTTGGGAAAACCAAATGTATATAAGTTACAATAAACATGAAAAAAATATATATGAAGAATTTTTTTTTGCTTGCAGTTTGCAGAATTTTATGGAAACATGGCTAAAAACTTCTAACACTTTTTAGCTTAAAATCATCCACTTTATATTTATATCAACCATATAATGGGATATGATGTGATTATAGGTGGGAATGCAAAGCATAAATCAGAATCAGAACTCTTTGGAAATTGCATAAATAATGATTAAAAAGTCTAGTTTTGAACAGTCAGACTGAATCTTTGGTCCAGTGTTGTAACTCTGTTTGTCATCCTGTGAACTCGCAGCTCAATGGTGATCAGAGACCTGACCCTGCGCAGCGCCGCCAGTTTCGGCTCCTTCCACCTGATCCGCCTGCTCTACGACGAGTACATGTTCTACCTGGTGGAGCATCGCGTCGCCCAGGCAACGGGCGAGACACCAATCGGGGTTATGGGAGAGGTAAGGACAAGGACATCTCCTGCGCCTCAGCTCTCCACATTCCGTTTGCACATCAGGGACCCAGTGTGAAGCAGCGAAGCCTTTTCAGAAGCTTTGAAATCACTCTGTGAAAAGGGCTTCTTTTTCCTCCCCTTTTACTGAAAACCTTTTATTGGTGTGTAGAGAAATGCAGTGATCACACCTTGGTATAGCTGTAAGTCTTTCAGTTATGAAACATTGCGCTCATGGTGTTGCCGTGCGGCTGAGCAGTCGGAGCTAATTAGAATTGAATTTGCATCAAAACACTTGTGGTTCTAAGGCCATTAAAACAATAAAAAGGCGTATAAATGATAAATAGAGGCTCATTGCAGTCTGAAGGTAACAGACCTGCAAGAACTGATTTGAACCAAAGCCCTAGATATTACAGATAGAGGAGTTTGTGATAATTATTTTTTATTTTTTTTCCCCTCCTAGTTTGTCGACCTGAATACCCTGTCACCTGCCAACATCGACAAAGGTGAGCACTCCTAGCTTGGCTTCATTTCCTTTAAATCCAGTTAAAGAACATAAGTGCTTCCATACAATTTAGATCTAGTGGGGTGTCTATTCCTGCTTTATGTGAGTCAGATTTATTGATGGACTATTACTGTGAAAATGCTGCCCCCAGTAGGCTGAAATTTCAAATTAGCATGATTAACATTGTTTTTCATAATTAACTGTCTAAACATGGCTAAACATCACTTGTCCTGACTGATTGAAGATTTGATGATAATGATTTGATGATCACTACAGTTTTGACAGTCTTGACCAGTTATTTTTGTTTGTCACATGTTTGTCCTAATACAGCCAACATGTGGAGCAACAAGTACAAACATGAATGTTTGGGAAAGAATCCAAACACAACATGAAGATGGAAGTTTTTTATATTTTGCACAGAGCAGAATGTTCCCTGTAAAGATACGAACATTTGTCCGTGGGGATGCTGCAGGAAACTGTTTCACAGTAGAAATGCTGAGATGGTCAATCTGACTGTTTTGTGATAAATTTGCCCAAATAAAACCCCAGCAATAAAAGCCCATCTGCTCTTCCCTGATTAAATTAGTGCATATTTTAGTCTGACCTGACATTGAGATGAATATAAACAAACAAAGCTTTGAGTATTTCTGCCTCATAAAGGGATAGTGGTCATTTTGACCAGATTCATTAGTCTGTTTTGTCTCCACCGGCTTTTTTTCTTGCATGTGTATTTTATTTATATACAAAAACGCTGTTATTATTGATTAATGATTTCAAAAAAATCAAAATTCAAATTTGGTATTTATAAAATATCCCAATACAATAAAAAACTTGTTTTTCAATAATTCTCTGCAAAAAAAAAAAAAATTTAATGAGCAAAATTCGAGCAGTTTTGGATTTCTGATCCTTCAGTAGTAATTTCAGTAGATCTTTAGTAGTCTGTTGAAAGCTTTGTTGTGCTCTGTGAAAGCTGGAAAGATGTGTTTGTGTTCTAGACGAGCCGAGCGAGATGGACAGTGATCTGGATGAGGAGATGGAGGACATGGAGGAGCCGCTGGCGAAGCGGGAGAAGGCCGAGGCGGAGGTGATCCAGGTGCTGCAGGTGGGGGCGATGGAGGACGGCAGCAGCGCCGTGGTGGGGGTCGTTCAGCAGGGCTCCATTCAGCTCACTTCGGCCGCTCACGCCGAACACATCCTCGGCTCGGCCACCGGACCCAGCACCATCCGCCACTGCGGCGGCGCCGGGAACGCTTACGCCTCCGTGTGAACAGACCCGCCTCTCTCTCTCTCTCTCTCTCTGACTGACTCATTACTCTTTTATTTTCCTCTCCCTCCACATGACACCATCTCACCTCTCAGTTCCCCTCTCTCTCCCTCGTCTTTATCTGTCGGTGTGTGAGGCATTTTCCTGGATCGCGCGTGAGATGATGGTGACACTACGCCTGGTGGCTCACTTGCAGAATGCAGATCTTCAGGAGAGCAGCTGGAGTCCTGCGCCGCCATATGAAGTCAGCTTCTCCAGCTTGGAGCAACTTTTTGAAAGAGAGAGAGAAGGCGCTGACAAGTTGGTGTAGAGTCCCTATGCTGATTAGAAGTAATTTTTTTTTTTTTTAATTAATTTATTTTTTATTTTATTTTTTTGAATCATTTTTGATGACTAAGAGCTCAAATCCTAGCCACTTGCTCCAGAAGGAAAACGAAAAGAAATCCGCCGTTTGACGCTTATTTTCGGTGTCTATCGACTTTCTACTATTTATTTGTACGACCGGTCGTTGTTTACGATTTTTCTATGTGGCTTTGTGTTGCCGTGGGAAATCTTGCTCTGTATACTGTGCTGCTAAAGCCTCAGGCAGGCTGGAGAGCTCTACTGACCTTCTGACGGTTGCATATTCATCAGACTGTACCTTGCGTTCGAGTGTTTCCCCTTCGCCTTCTGTTTGTGGAATTAGTCGCTTGATGGCGTTTTCTATTGAGAGGATGTGTTTTGACATACAGTTCGAATTTGTGGGTCATCCCACCCCCCCCCCCCGATTGGACCAAAAAACGAGTGATTGGCTGTTCCAGGCCGTTTTGTAAAGCTTTGTTTCCTCTCCCACCTGTGCCGTGTTGTAAAACAGAGCGAATGTCAGGGATTTAATGTACCTCGGGTTCATCATAGTGCCTTAACCCAGCAACAGCTTTTCATTCCGTCTAGGCTGAACGTGACCTACTGAGAGGGATGTTTTTTTTTTTGTTTGTTTGTTTTTTTGTTTTCTTTTTTGAAGTCATAGCTAAATATTGCTTATTTCTGTAATTGGACTTGTGGCTGGATTTGTGGTCTTTCATCAACTTCAGTAGGTACTGAGTGCGGTTTACCCACAAAGGCTTTTCTGGTGGTACGACACGTCCTGCTTGGTTCTGAAACTGCTCAAGGCCTGCTCCCTTTCGCCTTTGTAGTTAGATGAAGTGTGTGTATGTATGTGTGTGTGCGTGTGCGTGTGTGTTTGTGTGTTATGCACATGAGGGCTGGAATTGGGCTTTAGTTGTGTTTTGTTTGTGTACACGTCACCCTACCTCACACCAGTGGTGCCGGCCCTTGGATGCAAAAGCCCTGCAGTTCTGAAAACGTGTTACATTGTTCTGGTATCGAACCATTTTCATCCAATCACACAAAGTCTGTCCACACACTGCATTTCGTTACACACTGTATAGGGGACCAAAAGTTGCTATGATATAAAGATAAATATATATATAGATATAAATATATAAGGGTGAATCAGTTGATACATTTCTTTGCTGTGTGAAATAGCTGACACTGAGCTGGTGGTATTGCTTTTGTAGCTTCTTTTGTTGATCAGTCGATCCGTTAACTGACTGTGAAAGGGGGGGGGGAGGGGGGAGGGGAGGTCCGTATTTCCGGGAGAGCACACTACGTGGTGATCTGGACCAAAACAAGCGCCAGCCACATGCATATTCGAAGAGGATCCGAAGTCTGGTGTCCAGTTGCTCCCTGGTTTTAGGTGCTGACTACATAACGGACTACTTTTTTTGGTACTTGATTTGTACTCGTAATTGATTGCTGTAATTTAACAGAGAAGAAAAACACTGGAGCCTTTTTTGTCTTCACTACTGACTTTCTTTTGCTTGTTTGTTATTTCTGACTTGGGTAACTGCCCACTTTTTATGTCCATTTACTCATCTTAAATTTAACTTGTCTGCCTGAATGGATTTTTTTTTTTTTCTTCTCAAGGGAGATTGTCCCCAAAGCCCTGCTGTTCTCAAATCTGATAATCATGAAGTTCGCCGTTTATCGGAGTGCAATCTGCAGAGAAAAAAGAAAAAAAGCGAGGAAGTCCCTTTTTACGGTAACGAGCCGTAGCCATTTTACTCTGGCCAGAATCGCTGACGGATATTGGAGATTATGTGATTGATCTGTAATATTTAGCCCCTCCTCCCGTTGTAAAGTTGAATCATGCTTTAGTTTAGTTTCCCGCTGTGGATTCTTCATGTTTGGTTTGTATCCTCTTGTGCCTGGAGTGAGAACAGCTCTTAGCTATTGGTTAGTTTTTCAATGAAAGTGCTTTTGGTCTTGCATGCCTTTTTTATCGTGCTGCTAGAATATCATGGTTTGCTTTTCTTTTAATTATTATTATTTTTTGGACTGTGCCACAGTAAACAATTTTGTGTGTTCATTCCAAACCAACATCTTTCATAAACCCACCCCAAATCCCCAATTTTGTTTTGCCAAGACAAAACAAATATGCCTTGGTTTAATCTGGACATAGTTTTTGTTATTCCTGAGACCCCAATGAAAGTTGGCCTTGCTTGGATCTTTAAACCCTTTTGTCACCAAAGTACGGTGCGTATCGGTGCAAGGCAAGTGAAGGAAACGAAAACACGACCTAAACATATCAAACCTTTCAGCTACTGCAAACAGGAGACGGGAGGCTCTCCTAGTTAAGGCAGCTTCACAGACAAGAGACTTCAGTGCCTTTCGATTTCACGAAGACCTCTAGGACCAGAGGAAGCCCCCCGTTCGGCTGCTTCTGCAGAAATTTCTAGAAAGCAGAGCAGACAAACAGCGGTCAAGTTTCAGGCTGGCTGGGCTAAGGAGGGTCTGCTCTCCGCGGTGGTCCAGGCGTCCCTGCTGTCCTCTATATCCGGACCCTCGCACCTCCCACAGATATGCACATAAACACGCATTTAGAGGCTCACTGCTCCATCTGCTGACTGACTGTGGGGAGTCGTTTGGATCTCTTGGGGAAATATGATGTAAGTAGACCTGGATTGGAATTTCGCACTGCACTATCATGACATTCCCCCCTTTCTATCGTACGTTGAGTGATGTGCGCCTTTTTCTTTTTTCTGTTTCCTTTTTTAATGCTTTCTGGAATATTTTTAAGTGCCATTTGACGGTTTACTTAGTGAGTCGTGGCCTGCTGTAGCGCGTTCTAATGCAAGCACAAGCATCGTGGTACTCCCGAGAAACCCTCGGGGGAAGAAAAAAAAAAAAAGCAGTCTTAGTTGTAAATATCGGAATATCGCGAAAAAAAAAAAAAAAAACACGGAGCGTTATTTATTTACTCTCCCTTTCGTTAACCAGTTTGATGACGGATATGTTTTGAAAGTGTACATGGTGATTCTTTCCCCCTCTCTCTCTCTTTTTTGGACGATGTATTGTACTTTACATATACATACAGTATGTATTTTTCTCCCCCTTCCCCCCCTTTTTTTTGTGTGTTGTTTCAATTTATCTCTTAGTAAATTATATTCTCGGAAAAATTGGTAAGAGCTAACCAATACGTGTAGAGTGATTTGTATTGTGTATTTTACATGAAGGATAACAAAAACCGGGGAACTTTTATATTTATAAAGGCATATATTAACATTTAGTGTGTCGTTCTGAGGAAAATAGAGGAAATATCCAAGACACATGTAGTTTGTTTTTTCTGAATATTTCAGACTTGAGCTCAGGCTAGCTTAGTGTTGTTTACTTACTTGTGGCTGTCTTTCAATTAATAAACTTTTTTTCTTGTTGAAAAAGAAAATCTGTTCCCATCAATGCTGAAAGAATTTTTTTTTTTTTTTTGGTGTGCAGTTCTTGAATGGATCCCATTTAACATGAGTGGATTCACTGGCATTCCCAGGGCGTTCCTATTCTCATTTCCGAAGCGCAATGTGTTCAAAAAGTGACGAACTGTAAAATGTGAGCACAAACAAGTGAGAGAAACACGCAAAAACAGTCAAAGGAGAAACAATTCAACACTCTACTGTCAAATATATTTCATTTTGTTGATAAAATTGATCTACCTGAAGGAGCAAAGTCACTGTGTTTCTGTTTGAACTGTCATCCTATTTCTTTCCATACAAACAGAAGAGAACATTTATCAGGCTGCTCATAGTAAAAGTAGCAAAAGGAAGCGATGTCTAGTTCTGCCCGCTCTGCGTCAGGCCATGCCGGCAGGATTGTCTACACTTTACCCTCCGAAAAGTCAAGAATACACATACAGGCTCCAGGTAATACTGACGTTACAGTCGCGTCTAAAACATCACATGGCTTTTGGCAGATCTGGTTTCCAGTTCGTTTCGAATCAAAACATTATGGTTGAACCTGGAGATCTTCCAGTGCCAGAATAAAAAAAAAAAAAAAGAAACTTGTCATGGATTTTGTTTCCCCCAGAGTGAGGTACCTCAGCATTTCGCCTATAGGCTTCTCAAACTGACCTAATACAATCTGTCAATGCAAACACTGGAGACAAACCTATTTAAAATAACTCTCCCAGTCTAATGCCATGGGAGGGAGGGAGGGGGGGGGGGGGGACACCACATGATTTATCTGATAAAGACTGCCTGGCTCTTATCCAGCTCCTACTGAGCGCAATATGTTAGGATGAATGTTAACCATGAGTGCAGATTTATAAAAAAGTAGCACTTAGCTGTTAACATCACTGGCTGAATTCTGTAAATGCCATTTATCTATACAGAAAGTTTTAAATCACATGATGCTCAGAATTCACTGCTCGTTTTCAGACTCCTCATCTGTTATATGGCTTCAGGTCCTCCCCTCCAGTGCAGAGTTCATGATAGCGCTGCTGGGGACTTGTGAATTTAGGATTAGATGCAAAAATGTAACATGATATAGACGCATCAAAAACATGAAAAGCAATAAAACTGATTTGATTTGGTGTTTGGATGAAATCGTGTAGTGACCTGCCACCCTCATCCCATTTATAAAAAAAAAAAAAAAAAAAAAGTACACCTAACTTTAAGAAAGGGGTACCTTTCTTTTCTTTTATAGATGCAAGGATGAAGGTTGGCTACTGCTACAAATTCACCCCACCGTCTACATCTGGGGCTCATCCGCACTGGCTCACACAGTTTGACGGCATTAGTTTGTCCAGTCACAAAAGAAAAAGAAACAATAGGGGGATGCTGAGAAGTCCACTCAGTTCACTGCCTCGGGTTCTAGAGAAGGGGGGGAATAACTGAAAAGCTCTCAGTCCAGGGGCTGGGGGTCGGCTATGGGCATTGTGTGCAGCACCTCGTCCAGCAGCTGCAGAGCCCGGTGCAGGTGGATTTCTATCCAGCACGGCGTCTCCTTAATGCTCTGCCTGGGGTAGTCCGGCCCCCAGCCCTTCACGAAGCTCATCCGCAGGATACACAGCCTGCGCAGGTCATCCACGCCAATGCCAGCGGCTGCAGACAAACCTGCAACACAGTTTAATGCACATCAGCACAGACCACTAACCAGCTGGACATTCAGTCACTTGCTGAGTTTACACACACACACAATTTTGGTTGCATCTCATTTCCATCAAATTACCCTTTTTACACTTTGCATAGTGTGATTTCCTGCAAAAAAACTGAGCTAAGCATCATTTATTTAAAGAAGCAAGAAATTTTCTTGATTTTTCCATAGCTGATAATGACAAAATATTTATTTTAATTTGTTTGAATTTATGAGCTAATCAGGTCAATCCAAGGAATTTAACTTAAGTCCTGAACGAGTGAAGAAACAGGAGCAGATGATTCCAGATGATCAGTCGGTGATCAGTATACTGGTGGTGCTGAATGCTGAGTGGTTGGAACTCCTTTATGTAGGCTCCTTGTATCTTTAGACACTTTGTTCCCATTTCTTTCATTTATTCTACTCAATATGCCAATGATAAGGTGGTTTGACAGGCATCAAATAGTACATATGCACCAACAAGGTGATTCAAAGTAAAATACAAATATTGAGGGGTGGCTCAAAGCTTTTGCACAGTACTGTAAACAGGTCATTTCACTACAGGTTTTTAAATATCAAACATACTGACAAATTGTATCCGCTGTGCTGTTTATATTAGTTTAATATTAAATAACTGCTTCGTTAAAACATCTGTGGCATGAATTCATTCAGTAGAAACCTGCCTATCTTACAGAAAGGCATGGAGTCGTTAGCTGAAATTAGAGCTGGAGAGGTGAGAGAGGGATGTACTCACTGATTGCGGGTGCGATCCCTCCCACAGATCCGGGTCCGGGGATGTTTCCGGCCACTGCTGCTGCTTGGGCTGCAGCCGCTGCCTGAGCTGTCGCTGCCTGCTGCTGCATCTGCCGGTGGCACTGTCGCAGGTCGAACACCTGCAGCAGACGAGTGAGGACATGAACCGTGTGGGTACACAGCAGAACAGAGTGTGTTGTAACCAGAATGATCAAAAAAGAGGCAAAAATTTTCCTCACCTTAATATATGCACTGGGGTAGATCTTATGTACGGCATCTCCAGGGGCACGTCCAGCCTCTCGGTCCAAGTAGTAGCTCTGTACGAAGACGGCGTGGTCACTCAGGCAACGCACCCACACATCGCCTTCACCTTTGCATTCGAGCTGGACGCCCTTACCAATGTGCAACCTGTGAGCCAAAAAGAGCATGCAGTGAATACACGGCCAAACTTTGCTTAAAGTGATTCAAAATCCTGGAATGGAATAATACCTTGCTCTCTCAATGGCTTCAGTTCTGTGCACGTTACTCAGCTGGCCCAGGCAGAAGCGGTCTCCGCCAGACGGGTCCACATACCCATCCACAGTCACAATGGGGCAGTTAGAGGGAACCTTAAACGTCTCCCCGACCTGTACATCCATCTCAAAATAGGCGATGGAGCACCAGTAGTCAGGAGCTGGTGAAACACACATTTATGTAAAGAATGCTCTCCTCTGTAACATCATTAAAGGGTAATTCTGGTTTAAAACAAGCCTTTAATGTTATTTGTCATGTTACATAATATTCTGTAGCAGCACTGCATCCTTTTTGACAACTTTTACAGTACCATTTTCGTGTCTTTGTCCATTGGAGTTCTCTCACTGCAATACCCAGCATGCAATATACAAATACAGCATAAACCTACTGGGAATTCTGACTGCTAGCACAGCCACTGATGTAGAGACTACTGTGATATCTGGCTAACTAGCAGTAGCATTAGCTGTCTTAGCTTCTTTATACATCAGTCAACTAGGGGACAAACAAACTTTTAGTCCTTCCCACCTTCAAGACCCATAAGGAGGGGCTTTTCCTTGTGTTTACACTGGTAAATCTCTCTAGACACTATTGTCACCCCACTGAAGGTGGTGAGTAAGCGTGTTTACAGTAGATCTAAAATTGGTTCTAGAGCCGCAAGATATGGACAGAAAATCAGTATTGCGATTTTACTGCTACATATTGCGATTACGATGCTTTTCAAATTATTAAAGGGCCCCTATCACCACTTTTCTGCAATTAAAAGACAGAGTACATAAATATTTGCTGCCCCATCCATACAGTCCATAAATGGAAACTAAACTGCAAGTACAGCTCAGTTTGTGATGTCACAAAACCCACATATTTCCATATATCTCCTTATTCAGTCTACAGCAGTTTAGCCCGACCCAATTATGCTGGATTTCTTAGGAATGTTTCAGCTCCATGCTGTCTTTTGAATGAGCTGCAATACAGGACAGCTAATCAGGAAATAGTTTATTTACATATATCAGCCTTAGAAATACAGCAACAAAAACAGCCTGTTTAGTTCTGTAATTGGAAAATGGTCATGAGAACGAATTATGATAAATTACAAAATCTTTTTGGTACACAAACACACCAAACGTGTCTAATGGTTCAATATTGACTCTTATCAGAGCATCTTGAGCTGTGATGTGACTGGTCACCCTGTCAGAAGCACTGTTTAGACGTTCATTTACATATTGCACCCTTCTGTGATATCAGTATTGCAGAGGCCAATATCGCGATAACGATTAACAAACGATATATTGCGCAAGCCTGATTCCATTTTTCAATCTGTACTGTACAGCACATGAATTTTAACATGTGACAATACTGAATCAATGACAAAACTCAAAGTAAGACGGTAAGACTTACCCGGATGGTTGGAAATAGGTGGTTGAAATGCTATTTCACTGTGAACAGGCCCTAAAGGAGAAGAGGGACAAAAATAACTGGTGAATAAACAGAGCTGGGCTAGAACTTACTTGCCATGTGCTTTCAGAGAGACAGACTCACAGTAGTGTCCTGGGTGGTGCAGGGGTGGGTGGTGCTGTATATGGCCGTTCTGAGGGTGAGGCACGCTGGGTGTGAAACTGTTGCTCCTTGTCCATGTAGAGGTGGCATCTAATAGACAGAGGTAAAGCAAATTCAGGCCTTGAGAACAATGGGGCTAGACATACTCCAACATCTATGAGTTTTCTCTGCTAGATATTCTTATCTCAATCTCAAAAACAATATCTGATGAAAAGACGAGGACGCTTCTCTTGTCTGTGGTGAAGTGTAGAGAAATGGAGAGGAATAATGGACAGGATGGACAAGGAAATGCTGAAAAGCTTTCAGGCTCTGAGAACCGGGCCGTTCGGTGCAGGGACGCTGGGTTCGACGGAGGCTTACTGTGGTGATAAGTGGAGGTCTGGCCAGGGGGGAAGCCATTCTGCTGTGTTCCCTGCACTGTCCCTGAAGCAATCTGTAGCAGACCCTCACTGCTATGGCTCCCTGAGAGAAGACTATTGGAATGAGCTGAGGAAAGAGGGGGGGGGAAATGGGTGGGTGTGGGAATGCACACAAACACACACAAATACACACAAACCATAAACACATAACACCACCTCTGCTAATGAGAAAGCTTTTCAGCATGACCGACACATTCATGACATGATGAAAAGCAGGCTAATAAGGGAGCAAAATGACAGCCTATGTGAGAAAATCTTTGATAATGAAGCCTCACTTGTGGATCCCACCGCGATGCTAGAGAAGGCGGAGGTGGAGGCCGAGCTGCTGCCGTCTGCTGGAGGGAGCAGGGCAGGTGTGCTGAAGGCCTCCTGAGCCACAGTTCTAGAAGGAGGGTGCTGGATGGTCTGGATGTGGCCCTCGGAAGTGGGTAAGGATGACGGACAATCGTAGTCGTACTCGTCTTTGACCATGAGGCCAGATGAGCCTGGAGTGGTGAAATCAGTAATGGACAATATAATAGGTAATCTTAAACCAACTGTAAACCAACAGCCAATGTACGTTAACTCTGGAAAGTGCCCAGTAACAAGCAGCTAACTCTTGGTACTTATTATTTAATTTTTTTTTTATGTAGCAGAAGTGTTTTGCTGGCACATTGTGAAGTCCAACCTTTCCTGAGACCCCAGAAACACTAAATATCATATTACATGCCACGTATAAGGCTTTTAAAGTATTATTTTCCCATATCGCCCACCCTGAGGCAAAATATTAAGACACACAGATCTACACCACTCAACCAAATGACAACCAAAATAAAGCAGTTTGGTATCAACAAGTAATCATTAACTTACCAGAACCCGACAGTGTAAGTCCAGACAGATCTGCAAGGGACAAAAAATGGGAACACTAGCTTAAACAAACAATAATCTATTGTAAATCATATTTGCTCTTCTCATTAAGCTTACATCTTCTTACACTACTCCCTACTTATAAATCTAGCACTTAGAATTTGAGGAAACACTCAAGTTTCAGGACAGTGCAAGAGCCAGAGGACAGTTCTAAGTCGCTTTGTCCACATGAATGTAATATAATGTTATGTAATAAGGCTGCCTGGTTATAAACTGAAATCTTGGACTGACCTATGCCTGCTGAGACCACCCGCTCATAGTGGTAAGGGTTCACACAGACACTGTCACACTTCAGGTCGAAGGCAAACTGGCAGTATTTGACATGCTTTAGCTCGTTTTTGTGGAGGTCTGGCCATCGCCACAGACGTGCGTAGATCACATGAGGAAAACCTTTGCGTCCCGCCACCTGAAAACAGAAGAGTCGGAGGAGAGAACTTGTAACCAAAGACCAGCAGCAACAGGGGAAGTAAACAAAGGCAGAGAACTACGAGAAAGAAAATGAGATTTAAAAAAAAAGCAGAGGAGCAAAAGCTTTTACAGGCTGTGAAGTAGGTTTACATAATCCATCCATGCTCAATCAACAAATGTCATAGCAACTGATGCCAAATGGAAGGAGCTTTTTAGAACACTGGCAAAAATGACATTTATGTTAATCAATTTAGTTTGTTAAAACGTTATGCCACTAAATCGGAGTAGCCAGAGATGTACTGAGTTCCTGGATGTGAGTCGAGAAATGTAGTTCAGTATCATTATTAGCTGCTTTTTACAAAAATACCCCCCTACTAAAACCTGTCAGTTTTGACACAGCTTCAAACAACAAGCCTTTCAATATAGAAAACACCTTCAGCCTGACAGAACTCAAGCTCTACAAGCAGCATTTGAAAGAAAGAGGCAAAACACTTTAAACAGTTGCTTAGCCGGTACTTTGTATAGCAGGTATGAGATTTAGTAAGATTTAAAGGAATGTGAACTGTAACTTGGTAAAACTAGACTGGCTGACTTTAGATCATTTTCCCTGATTTTCTGCCCAGTTTAGTCATCTCCACTTCCATACATTAGCTAGGACTCCTCCAATCACCAGCACTGGAATGGTGTAACTAAAGATGTGATGCACATCTTCTAGTCTTGTAAAGGACCATCAGCTTTTTGAACTGCCTACAGAGTCAACAGAGTCAAAGTCACTGGACAGCGTAACACACTTGGAGGAGAATTCTGACCAATTCTGACTCCCGGCCACGGCACCACCAGGGGTCAAACTCGTGATCTCCTGACGTTAGAACCGTCTCTCAGACAGACCTACTTCAAATAAATTAACAAACAGAGTAATTCAGGTACAGAGAGTAAAAATCCTCTCCAGAAGTTTGTTCCTACCACCTGTATTCCACTACTGCTGATCTGAGGGGATTAGGTATGCCAGGCAGTTGGAACAAAATCCTGGGGAAGATTTTTACTCTCTGAACCTGAATTACCCAACTCTGTTAAGGACTGCAAAGGACCTACGTCCATATTCAGTCGTTGAGAACCAGGGCTTATGCGCTATGTTACACACTTTGGACCCGAGACGTCTCATCTCGAAGATATTTTACTGACACAGCGATCCCAACACTCTACAATGAGACCAAAACCAAAGTCGTGGAATCACTGAAGAATGCAGGTAGGACAGCTGCAGCGTGGGCATTCACAGGCACAGAATCTTATGTCACCATAACTTCACTTTTTAATCACCTTCCAGTTGACTTGCCACATCTCTTACATTTGTTTTCTTAAGATAAGATACTGGAAGTAAATTCATTATGAATCATTACAAATCCTTTGTTTTAAAAGTACCAGGTAGTCGTACACTGAGAAAAGAAAGGATGCATCGATAATTACTTTACCTTCGCATCTCTGCAATGTGAGGAGCCTAAAGATTCCCACCCCTAGGAACTGATAACACATTCTACCTGTAGGTATTAGGACTAAAACTGTGCACTGCAGTCCCTCATTAGCTTGAATGCCACTTTCTGCCAATGTTGTGTGAAGTTTGTCTAACCTTACGCATTTAAATTGGTCAATTAACCTGCTTCAAGGAACAAATCCAACAAATCACCTGAAGCCGGCCGTCCAGAGTGCGCTGGATGGTCACGCACTTGCTGGGGTGAGCTCCGTTGGTGGTGATGGCGGTGATGAGCGAGTCAAGCTCGTCCTTCTTCTCCTTCAGCTTCTTCACCAGGCTCTCGATGGCCCGCTTAGCGAAGGTCTCGCTCTCGCCGCCCTGCCTGTGACACATCAGACTGTGCACGATGCTCAGGCAAGCATCGTTACTGGTCGGCGTGTTTGTGATTGACATGTTGAACAAAGTCTCTCGTCTCTGATGTTTTGGTTCTTCTGTCTCGTTCAGGGAGAGGAAAACATCAGCGAAATGTTTTCCAGTGTGTCCATTCAATTCTTACCCTGAAAGAAACCTTAGATTAGAAGTCATGCACCTCATCTCTTCACACACTGAAAATAAATTCCAGTCAGTGTTAGTCTGTAAATTTAAACTCCATATTCTACATTTTTCTTGGATTTTGGATTTTTTCTTGAAGTCAACCTGCTGCAGGCGGATGCATCACAAAAACAGTGTATTCAAAACATGCTGTTCATACAGCTTTGCTCTCATTTATGGACTCGGGAGTAAATAATACATTCTGCAACATTAACATGCCACATCAAACTCATTTAAAAACAAAAGCAATGAAATGTGTTATGATGATATGGGCTCTTTAAATTGACGGTTACACCAAACAAACACAGTGAGTGTGGATGAAACAAGGACACATTTACAGTGGTTTAACTTTGTAAAAGGGGTGGAGATAAAATTTGACATTTGAACAATAATTACACACTTTAAGCCTTTTTTAAGAACAGAAAAAGACGACACAGGCCCTTTACAAAATTTAAGTTTTAGATATACGTAAAAGTGTTGGTTTTGTGACTTCACAAAAACTATGATTTGAAAACGAGCTGTTTTTCCAGCTAAGTGTCCCTGTATGAACTGTAGGGTTGGGTTGGGTTGGGTGTGAATGTACATTTTGAAACTTTAACAATATTTACATACTTTAAGCCTTTTTAAGTACAGAAAAGTGAATATATGGGCCCTTTCACACATTGAAAGGCATCGCAGTTGCAATACATAGAAGTATAATTGCCATAATGATCCTCGTCCAAGGAACTGTGTCATAGTGCAACTAAATTCAATAATGTTATGCTGGAACTGTGCAATACATGGATTAAGTTATCATTTATTATTTCTGTACCAACACGAGTGGCACTAAAAAAATGCAACTGTTCAATGACAATACAAGCATTCAAATTCAAAATTCATACATGCACTATAAGCCTTTTTTAAGTACAGAAAGATGAAGACACTTTCCATTTAAAATATCTAAGTTTTAGATATACGTAAAAGTGTTGGTTTGTGACATCACAAAAACTATGATTTTAAAAATAGCTGTTTTTGCAGCTAAGTGTCCATATACGGACTGTAGGGTTGGGGGCAGGGAAGGTAAATTTTGAAACTTTATCATTATTTAGACACTTCTCATTATTTAGGGCTTTTCAAGTGTAGAAAAGTAAGGATACGGGCCCTTTAATACACTGAAGGGTATCGCAATCGCAATACTGATATTTTGTCCTTATTGCTCAGCTCTGACAGGCTCCAGTCCTGACACTGTCAAATAAATCTCGACAGGAGCAGAGGAGGTGGAGGAGGCGGCTAGAGAGCAAAACTAGGTGGTAAACAGCTTCAACCGCCATGTAGCCGAGCTAAATATATCCAACATTACTGTTTTTATCTCATATGTGGCATTTTTTCTCCAACAGCTCCCATAACCTTTCAATTTTTCTTGGTTAAAGTGTTAAACAGAGTTAGCCTGCGCAGGTCGGTTAGCCACGCTAGCTAACATCGTTAGCTGTTTAGCTTTCTCCTTACTTCCAGACATGGACGAGCAGTGGACCCAGGCGTAAAAAATGTGCACTCGGTAAAAGTGGTGTTAGAAGTTAAAAACAAGGCTTGGACATTTTTAAAAGAGTTTAAAAAAATATGGGTAGCGTAGCTACACCCTAGCTTGTGTGGCTAATGTTTTGACTAGCTTTAGCTTAGCTGTGTGTTACGCAAACTCTGGTCAGACCGGGCTGTCAGGGATTTATCTCCATTATATGAAGTGTCTGAGGAAATTTAGTGACTGTATTACCTTGACAGCCCTCTGGTGCTCGAGTTAAGACCCGGCTGCGTCCACTTCAGCTCCGTTTTCCACTTTTTTAAGAAGATCCGAGCCGCTCAAACTTCAGGAGCTTCTTTTCTGCCGAGTTGCGAACAATCAGAGCCGTTTGGAGATCATGTATCTGTACAATGGGACTACCAAAAGATGTAGAAAATAAACCAAAAACCCAAACTGTTTCGCAAACACTTAATAGAAGCGTTTTTCAGAGCAGAAGTGAGTCGAGACCCCGGCCGGAGGCACCATCTTAACGCCCTGCAGCAGCTGCCCCGATCTCATAGCGATATGGCGAACTGCGCATGCGCCGTGAGGAAGGCGAAGCCCCCCCCCCCCCCAACATACACTATATGGTCAAAAGTATTGGGACACCTGACTAGTACACCAACGGGGACTTAAATGACACCGCATTCAAATGACATTTTAACGACACTGCATTGCTTTGTGCACTGCGACACAGTCATGGTGGAATAGAAAAGGTTCTTTCTGTGTCCACAAAGTTGGAAGCATGTCGTTGTCCAAAACGTCTTGGTCTGCTGAAGCTTTAAGATTGCCCTTAAGGGGCCACCTGTATTTAAAAATTAAGAAGTGTGTCCCAATACTTTTGTCCATATAGTGAATGATTATTTTTGAAAGTCTGCTGCACATGAAATGAGCTGTAGTATACCAGCTTTCCTTTCTTACCTCATTATTATTGCCACTGCCAGACTATCAACTACACTACATGGACAAAAGTATTGGGACACACATCTTAATTATTGAATTCATGTGGCCCATTACTTCCAGTGAAGGGCAATCTTAATACTTCAGCATACCAAGACATTTTGGACAACGACATGCTTCCAACTTTGTGGACACAGTTTGGGGAAGAACCTTTTCTATTCTAGCATGACTCTGCCCCAGTGCACAAAGCAAGCTCCATGACTGGATGAGTTCAGTGTGGAAGAACTTGACTGGCCTGCACAGAGCCTTGACCTCAACCCCATCCAACACCTTTGGGATGAACTGGAACGGAGATGAACTGATAGCTGCAAAGGGGGGACCAACTCCATATTAAAGTCTATGTATTTGAATGCAATGTCGCATATGTCACTACAGTTCTTGTTGGTATAATGGTCAGGTGTCCCAATACTTTAGTTTTGTGTATATTGATGAATATGAAGATGTTTCTTTCAACACACATGAACAGTCTCAAAATGTTTTATGGCAGAAACGGCATACCTGCATTTGTAGATTATAACAAAAGCTTCCTGAAGTCACTGAACTTTATTTGCATTCGTCTACAACAATACTACTACTACTACCAATAATAATAATAATAATAATAATAATAATAATAATAATAATAACAATAATTTCAGTTTCAGAGCAAGGGACATTGCAACCATCTTAAATAAAGTATACTGTATATAATCTGAAATTAAACAAAGTATTCCCCAGCAGTCTGAGAGTCAAAACTGTTCATTTTTTGAGCATTAAACTGTACTGCCTAGTCTTCATTTTGGCAAAGCGGTCAATCACTGGACTGTGACTCAGCTCAGAAAGTTGTTCCTTCTCAGCTGACAGGACAGCGAGATGGTGAAGCCTGTCTTGTTCTATTGTGCAGCTCCCCCTACAGAAGTCGTTAAATAATGTTTAACCTCTTATAAGATCATCGGTTTCAAAAATGTATTTTAGTCGCACTGTGTTACCACACCTCAGTTCTAAAACAGACACACAGGATGTGGACACTTGGCTTCTACTGTTGTTTAAAACTACGTTGCTACGCTTTGGAGTAGAACAACATCCACTCTTTCCCCGATATTATCAATCTAAATGAATGCACTGCCAAATAAATTATTTTGTTGTTGAAAGCTGAATGTAAGATTTTACTCTTTTACTCCAAGAAAGTGAAGAAAACTTTGTTTTCCATGATATGGGTCCTTTAAAGCATCTTCAACCTTTAGATACATCACAAAAACTATGATCTGAAAATGGGCTGTTTTTGCAGCTACGTTTTCCTATCTGGGCTGTGTGGTACTAAACTCTCACTAGGAATTGGTCATTAATGCAGCTAAATGCAATAATGTTGTGCTGAAACTGTGCAGTACATGGACTATCTCATGTCTATTTATTTATTTAAATTATTTGTTGTTTAGTAGTAGTAGTAGCGCTAAAAAGTAGTGGCACTAAAAATCATTATACAGCTGTTAAATGACAATAAATTCAAAATTTGTTATAAAAACTGTTTTAGTTCACGATGGGCACGTTTTGCTTCTATTTGTTGTTAAATCTTTGTGTCTACACTTTGGAGTAGAAAAACATCCACTCTTTCCCAGATATTATCAATCTAAATTAATGCACTGCCAAATAATTTATTCTGTAGTTGAAAGCAGAATGGGAGATTTTACTGGGGCACAGCACATAAATACTGGGTCCCAGTAAAAGGGGTCTCACAACACCCCTGTTCGACCCCAACCCTTAAATCAAATCACATCGAAATAGACATTTTTCCTAGTCTAAGTAGTCATATTGAGCACCAGAGGCATGACTACTTGAGCAGAGGGCCCGCAGCGACCTGGGCCCCTAAAATCTTTATTGGGCCCCTTACTGGTTATGGCCTGGTGGTGAGGAAGTCGCCTCTGTGATCAGAAGGTTGTGGGTTCAAATCCCAGGACTGCTAGTGGCACCACTGAGGTACCCATGAGCGTGGTACCGTCCCCACACGCTGCTCCCCAGACACCCCTCCCTGATACCATCCTTTGCTTTGAAATACGTACGTTTACGTTTACGTTTACGGCATTTAGCAGACGCTCTTATCCAGAGCGACGTACATCAGTGCTTTAGTAATCC
>JBBPCZ010000037.1:13781267-13793003 GCA_037974445.1 Brycinus macrolepidotus | reverse complement strand
GGTGAATGGGTTAAATGCAGAGGAAGAATTTTGTGCTGTTCACAGTGTGTGCTGTGGTGTGTTCACGTATGACAAAAATGGTCACTTTATGTACGCGAGTATTTATGTATTTATTTTTATCTAGTTGTAGGCCAAGGCCAAGGAAACAGACCTTATGAAAAACTTCTTCCAGAGTGAAGATCAGAAACTTGTTTTCAGCGATGATCTGTAGATGTAGAATCCTTTGTTTCCATGAGGCATTTTTGCGCAATGGTGGGCGGAGCCAAAATAGTGCTGGATTTAACCTGCTAACAGGACTTTTTATATTACACTAATATCCAGTTCCTCTTCCACTGCACTGAGATGTCAGATTGATCTACAGGTCATTGGGCGACTCTGGGCTGAGTTCAAACAGTTGAATGAAGTTTCCTTTCTATCTGCGTGGCCTGATTTCTTCTGAACTATAGCCCGCGGTGTCCTGATGGTACTTTTCCACTGGCACAAGGAGCCACACCCTACCGCAAACACATGTTCGGCAAACCAACCCGAACCCGAACTGCTTGACCGCACGCCCGAAAGTGGGCCGCAGCAGAGCTGACTGTGTCACTGCTTTCTGATTGGTCGAAATGTCATCACAACATGGAAAGAGACCATTGTTTTTGCAAAACAACAAACTAACAACTGTACAAGCTCTACTGTTTCAGTGGGAGTTTTCTATGACACTAACAGGTTTATCTTTAACACTGTAAGAAACGTGAAGGTTTGCCAGGACATTGCTAACAAGTTAGCTGGGTTAGGTTTTCATCACACGGCTAAAGAATGCAGAGAAAAAAAAAACTCAAATAAGACTATAAATAACAAAACACCACAATATCAAAAGCAGCTCTGGCAGAAAACTTTCCACTGGCTCCACTCCATGGACACGGTTTTGGGATGATGACCAGCCATAAACTGTGGGGAGAGAATTGCGCTGCTGACGCATCAGAGACACCGTTACACTGAGATACACTGGAAAATCAAAGCGTGCTGCAAGTTCTGTGCCATCACAGTACAGTTTAGGTACAGCACGGTTCCTGTATACCAATGGAAAAGTGCCTTTAGAATATCAGCAGAACTGACCAGAATGTGGATCCACTGGACCACCAGATCATTCAGAATCAACCCAGAGGAAGATTTTGCTGCTCACAACAGTCTTTTCTTTGTCTCATCAGAAATAAATAATATTATTTGGAGATAATTAAAGCCTGACTTGTTTCTCCTAAACCCCCCTTTAGGACAAATAAAGAGCAAAAGAAAAAAATCAACAAGACAGAATTTCTTCTGCTGTTCTCATCGGCTTCTCAGTTTTCTTCTCTTTAACAACCTTATGGATCTCAAAACTGTCCAACTTTGGTAGTTCAGACTTGAATTTCAGATGTTGTACAGACTCATTTCTAAGACGACCAAGTTTTCTTTTGGATCTTATGGTTTATCTGAAGATCTGATTATCTGAGACAAATAAAGATCAGAGCAGTGAGAGAAAAGAAAATGCATTTTATGATCTTAAACTGAGATCGGATATTAGAGGAAGCTCTTTCTCAGGAGCTGAAGTTAAGAAGTGTGAGAAAATGGTTGAAATTTCATATTGATGTTCTCAGTTATGTCTATTAGAGATAGGCTGCCCAAATAAGTGGTCTTCTTTTGAATTTTCCATTCTTCTGGGAAGGAATGTGGAAGGGAAATTAAGTTGTATTCAACTATTCAGGCGCAGCCTCAACATTGCCCACTTAGTTAGCATACAGAAACTGGGAACAATTTTTGAGGCTCCTGATTGGCCACCTTAGCTTTACGGTTACTTAAATCGCTGCCTGTTGGTTTGACATGCTTTTGACAGTTTTGTGTTTTCATGTGGGTGGAGATTTTTTAAACCAGTACTGTATAAACAGGAAATTTTAAAAAGTGAAGAAGGAAAATACAAAAAATGTACATGTGGACTAGGTCTCAGTAAAGAGAACAGAACATTGGGTCAGCCATAATACAGCACATTATTAAATGCCTTATTCAAGAGCGTTAAGTTCTGGAATATGAAGCTGGATGATGTTGGGTGGCTCTAGAGAACGTGGAGAGGTCAGAGTGTGCAGGGTGGGCTCAGTGGAGATTTAGAGGAGTAATGAGCCCGAGGTGTGAACATCGGGCTCATTATCTGACAGCTCTCTTTCCCAGCTGCACCCCACTCGGAATGAGGTCTCATCCTGAGTGATGGCCGGTAAGCTTCCCAGCTCTGACACCTCCTTATCACGGCTATCTGGAAGAGAGTGTCGCAGTGGTACGCGTGGCATGTGGCGCTTAGTGACCGTGGCATGTTATGCCCAATCAGAGGAACTGGCGAGAGGAGAGAACTTGAGGATCCATTCAGCTTTATTTGTCTGCATAGTGCAGGTACACTATTTGTGTTTCATCTCAAAAACACAAGCAGATCATTTCTAACATCAAGACAGCTTAAGGTCAATAAGTAAGCAGGCCATGATAACTCTCAAGATACCAATGGCTCTCATTTTTGATGGATTCTTTAATCCTTGGGAGTTTCCTTGATCATCTTTGGTTTTCTTCATTGAAGATGCTCAGCAACTTATAAGTGTGTATAAATTTGGAGCTTAAACAAGGAATATAGTGACTCCAGTTGGAATAACATAATTATATGGGAAATCAGATGATGTGTTGTTCATTTCTGTCCAGGTTTTCAAATAGTTTTTAGTCAAAGTTCCAGGTGACCAACTGCCAGAAAGACCAGAAGGAAAACTGCTAAATCTAGATCTATAACTGGAGGATGTACATATTCTAGATAAACAGGATCATCCATTTGCTAAGAACTTATGTTTTTGGGTTTTTTTGCATTTTACCCCTCAATTTAGTCACATCCAAGTCACCCCACTAAAACTAGGTTCCCGTAACTGCATACTACTACCAATGCTGGGAGGGTAAAGGCCACCCAGTGCTTCGATATCATATAAAGCACCAATATATCTTACCGAGCTGCTTCTAGCACAACATCACTGGACAACTCAACATGCTCAGATGAGAATACTAACTGCTAATTCTATCAGCTAACAGGCGACCGCACTAGGTAGTGCTGCACTCTCTTGGAATCTCTCCCACAGATAAAATCAAACTCACACTCTCCTGATTGGCCAAATGCTTGGGTTTCAGTGGCATTTATGGTATTTGGCTAACATATTTGGAATAATTACTGTCCCACTGCTAGGTCCTGTTGATTCATCGTGAATGATGTGATCAAGTGGACAGTGAAATGTATGGCCTTTTACACATTATTTACATGTCTGAAGCAGGTTGTTCACATGTGTCCTTAGCATTGTCCACTTATGATCAGATCACACAGAATGCATGTTAATTCCAGGGAGCCAAATTTTTTTGTGTATTGTTCAGTTACTTCTTTAATAATATTTACAGTACATGTTATATTAAAATGTGTCATTTTTTTCTGGAGACCGAGAGATTTTGAGCACAGTTGGAAATTCTAATCCATGTAAGTGAAGAGCTTTGGTATCTTGAGGCATGGGAAAGCACAGTGCTTTAGTTTACGACATACTAATTATACAATAGAAAAAGTGGTAATTTACAAATAGCAGATATACACTGAGTGAAATCCAAAGTCCTTGACCTCCTGTTAGCATTCCATTCATTCCATTCATTGACAGTGTTTGGATATTTCGTATAGCAGCATGCTACTGTGCTACTGACAATGTCTTTTTATACTGCTACTTAGAGTTGCTAGGTAAGTTGTTAATCATCACACAAAGGCAACATCACCGCTGATTATGGCGCACTCATCTTTTCTCATGTCGCTTGATTCAGGAGAGAGTTCACGCATCACGTTTAATGTGTCTTGGTTTCTGAAACTATCTGCAACCGCACTCTGCCACGACCATGCCCTCGTACTTATGCTCGAAGATAACATGGCTGTTTTCGTTTATATACAGAAGAGAAATGGGTTCTAGCTTGGTGGGAACACAGCAGGCTTGCGAGACCTTCTGGGGGCTTTTCAAATTCACCAGCGTTTGCATTATTGCATGCTTAGTGGGCGACATTTGTGGAGGCATTGGATAACTGCACGCTCCCTGGCAGGAGTAGGCCTCGAAGCCTGGTGGGGCCAGAATCCAGGAGTCCCAGCCTATGTCTTTAAATTCCACATAAAGCGAAGTCCTCTTGCAGTGGTTTGCTTTGGCATTGCGCCGGGTTCTGGGGGCATTATCATAGATCACGTTGGACCGCATTTGCATCAAAAGAGCCTCGTCCTGTTGTTGAACATTCTCGTCTTTTTCATCTACTAGCTTTCCCTTAGGATCTGGCCCTCCTGTGGTTCTGTCCTCTATCTGCCATTGCCCATCCTGAGGGTTTTCATGCTTATTTTCTGTCTCTTTATCTGAGAAGACAATGAGCACAGGTTCATGCTTTCCTTCTGGGTTTCTTTCAATGTTCAGGACAATGAAAGTCATGCCATCTCCATCATCTTCATGTACCTGGACCTCAGTGGCATCGTTAAATGTGCTCTCAATATGGAGCTCTAGCCAATGGCTCGTACTCTCCAACTTCCTCCAGCGCTGGACGGCATCTGTCAAAACGAACGCCTCCCATCCGCTCTCTTTGCGATGGCCTTGCCTCGCCACCAGCTCCTGCATTCCAATCAGGCCGTCCCCTTCCTCACACTTGCCATAGAGTGGAGAGTCGCCTTCACCCTGCATCTCAAAAACGGTGACCTTCCAGTCGACTCCATCATAGTGGCGAGGATCTCGATGGACCAGCATGTAGAGGCGGAGCTCGGCTGCAATAACACGTTCATGATGTGGGATGGAGACGTTGAACATGAGCTGGTGTTTCCTCATGTCTCTGCTCGTTACACTCGGGGGGGAGGAGTCTGTAAACCAGATAGCAACGGGGAATGTTAATTCTGTGATTAAGATAAGAATATGGTGTACAGTTTGAGCCTATTTACCCTGTAGGCAGTTGAAACGAGTTTGATTGAACAGGCTTGTGAAGCGTAGGGTGAAACGGAAAATATTCACTTGCTTACGGCTAACAAGGTCATTAATTACTGCTTTAAAAGGTAATTTTCTTGTACTCAGTCTCAGAAGTAAATGAATTAAGTGTTTGATAGAATGTGTCGATAAATAACAACATTAAAGAAGAACCGTGTGACTAAGCTCTGTGAGAACTGCATCTGTGTGATTAACAGCATTTATATTGGAAACATTACCTATCCACTTATAATGTTCCAACTTTGTCACATTTAGCAAATGCCTTTCATTCCAGACAGTACCTTCAAGGGCACTTGTTGCATTGTTAGAAATGATTAAAGCTGTTTAAAGACTTCAGAAATCCAATTAAAGTGCATTTATCAGATGAACAATGATTAAAGAAAAATTCCACCAGTTTTAAAGCTTTCCTTATAATTGAATGGTTGAGATGTGGTGTGGTGAAATGGTGCATTATAGAGAATCCTACTGGCATTTTTTTTTACATGGGTGGTCAATGGAACCAGGGATTATGAACCTACACACAGATCTATATATATAATGCTGATTATGGTAAAAAAAAAAAAAAAAAAAAACAGAGAATCTGAAAAAAGGACATTTCCTTTGGGTACTCTTGAAGGCTTTTAAAATATATGTTTTAGTCCTAAACCGTATCTCAGAACTATTACAGAACAGTGTTTCAGACATCAGGCGTATTCATAACAACATGTAAAAACATTTTGTGAGGGAGCTTTTAAATGCTTCAGATGTCTGGTTCCCATTACCACCACTGTGAACAAGCCTTAGCAGGTTAGAGCATTTCACATCAAACCAAATCCTTTACTGTTTATTTATCTGATTACTTGCTTATCATCCATTTTATTAGGCACAAATTGTCAAATATTTGGTAAAATGAAAAGCAAGATAGAAAAAGGTGTACCTTCGTTCTTGAAACTGCGCACAATATTAGCTGCAGGCATGGTACTGCGGTCATTAGCATAGTGGTTGTACAGTTCCAGCATGTACTCTGGTGGCTCAACGCGAGCTGCCCGGGGCCTTGGTGCTGGCCCTCGCTCGGTTAAATTGAACATGTAGAGGAACTGGCCCAGCAATGCCTCAACATCCACATTATCATCCTGGTCCAGGAGTGATGGATCCGCTGCCCCGAGCACTCCTGAAAATGACCAGGGCTCCTCAAGGGATGGAATTGGACTCGCCTGACCCCAGCTAAGCAGCAGCAAGACACAGAGGGTCATGGTCCGAAGTGCGGCCAACTCTGTGATGGCCATATGGGCAGATAAAGCCTTCTCTGTGAAAGGGACAAAGCAGGAATATGGAGGCAAACAGTCCTGAGCTCCAGACACCTACAGTGGTCTGGTGAATACTTCCCGCATTTCTCACCCTTTGGGGCAGGCGACTTGATGCGGTTGGTGTGGGGGGGGAGGCGGGGGGGTGTTGGGGGGTGTCGGGGGGTGGCAAACAGCCTTGTCCTTGTTGATCTTGTGATCCAGCACAGAGGGCAGGACTACATGCTGTCAGCCTCTTCGTGCTGACAAGTTTGGAGATGTTGCCACTTGGTTGGTCTGGGCCCTCTCATAGCGTGGCTGGTGACAGCCATGGAGTTCACCACTCATCCTGTATCTTCTTTCCATGCATGCCTCGCTTTGGGACGTTCAGTTCAAACCTGAGGTCCCACCAACCAGAAAAGGACAAACAAACAGACCGCTCAGTCCTGCCGCACAGGAACTTCTCTATCTGCAGCCTCTTCCCATATTACAGACCATATAGAGCTGTTTATGCTGATTTACTCGATTTTGCATTCGTTTACAGACTGAATTTTGGTGTCAGAATCTGGTCTCCCTTGTTTTTTTATGCTTTTTGAATGTATGGAAAAAACATATTTTCTATCATCAGTGGCAGAGCACAGCCACAAGAGGGCAGAAATATCTGACAGTACTCAGCACAGGCACAGTACTGTGCAAAAAACATATTTTTGTTGATTTTCTAAGTACACATACTATATGGTGAACACACTTCTGCACATTTTAATGCACAATTACTATTCATACTGACTTCAGGGATGTGAAGTTCAGGGATGTGACACATGTAATGTGTTTTCTTTTGGCAATATATTTAATTCAGCATGTAAATGGACATTCTACTTGCAGAGAATGTGTACTTACTCTCATGTAATTTCACCAGAAGTGTCCAGAATTTTTAAGCACACACAGAAAAAAAAATGTTCCTGCTGTGTGCTGAACATGTCTGCACTTATTATAAATTGTTATAAAGCTAGATATTTTCATTTGCATTCAGTGCTTGTTGCAAATGACTGACATGACTCCCAACACACTTCTAAAACACAAATTCAAATGCAGAGGCGCTCATTAGGAGCTGAGCGACATGGAGCATGAGATCAAATCCATTCATAGATTAACTGAACCACTTATCCATAACCAGGGCTCTAGCCTTTGGGGGGGGGATTGGGGGGGGGGAGCAGAGAAACACCCTTGAGGGGATGCCAATCTGTCACAGGGTAGATACACACTTACATCTAGGGACAAATTAGCATCTCCAGCCCAAATGAAGTGGAAGTCTTTGGACTGTGGGAGGAACCCAGAGATCCTGGTGGAAACCTAAACAGACCCGGGGAGAACATTCAATATCCACACAGAAAGGACCCTCAACCGCCCCGCTGGGAATCGAACTCAGGACCTTCTTGCTGTGAGGCGACGGTGCTACTATGCTGCCCCCTGAAATCATTAACAAAGCTTAAAGTAATGCCAACAAACAGCTAGAAGTTGCCTATATTTCAGTAAACACTTCTTTGTGAGGAAAAAGTGTGGCAGTGATTAGCTTTCAGCAGTGAACAGACCAGCATGAATCAGCTGGAAATTTAGGAATTAGTTCCTCGTTCCGGGAATGCTTTTGTCTGTGGCTCAAAGAGATTTTATCTCTCAAAATTAAAAATGATCATTCTCATGAAACACTTATTCCCAACTTTTTTCCTTTTCTACTCATGCATGATGGCATGACATCAATTTTTTTTTTCTGATGCTGAAACCAGGAGTATTGGCCAATACCAATGCAGATGCTTTATTTATTTATTTGTTTGTTTGTTTATCTGTCTATCTATCTATCTATCTATCTATTTATTATTTAAAACTGCCAACCTTAAAAATGACCTATTCTTAATTGAAGCACTCCATTTGAAGGAGTAGTTTGGGAATTTTATATAATTCGCCCCAGATGGAGTCAATCAGTCGAGACATTTACTGTGTTTCTTTACCATTGGAGCATTGAGGCTAACTAATAAACACTAGAAGTCAAGTTACTGTAAATTAATCTGCAAAACTTCTCTTAACCTGCTTAAAATGCATTCCATCTTTTCACTGAGGTGTAACAGACTTGTGGATGTGGTTTAGGGCTCAGTATGACTTACTGTAAGCTGTAGAAATGATTGAAAAACTTTACTGGATCAGATTCCTTTGTATTCATGGCAGCCGTTGCCATAAAAACTGATTACAACTCAGCACTCCTGCTCCTGAGGTGGTTTGTGAGTTTTGTTCAGTTTTAGAGCTCACAGTAAGTCACATTGTGTCCTAAACCACATCCACAAGTCTGTTACACCTTAATGAAGAACTGGATGCAGTATGAGCAGGTTGAGAGAAGTTTTGAGAATGTATTTACAGAAAAGATTTAGGTGATTCTTGATTTCTAGAGTTTGTTAACAACATAGGCTTCATGGCTCCAGTTCTAAACCAACAAAATAACATTTGGTCTCCAAATATGTCGTTGGGGTACATGCACGAAATAAATGGCTAATAACATTCCATCACAGTGCAAGTGTGTGGTTTCAGGCTGGGTTTGTTAAAAGATTGGATCGGACACAAGTAACGTTCCTTGTTTCAGCTGAGATGATGTTCTTTCTTATTTTCTTATTGGCTTCACTTTTCCATGAAGTGTAGATGCATATCTCTGTTTCATCACTTACTTTGTTTGCTTTTCTTACCATCTCCTCGTGACCATATTTGCTGTTCCATCATCTGACCCACTGTGCTGGATTTTTGCGGGAAGATCTATATCCAACTTGTAGTCAAGGAGATGAATGGAGAGCTCTCTGATTATTTCTATTGGCTCAAGTGTACTGAAGATACTCCATAGGACCCTTTAGGTGACACCCACATCTAACAGTGAAAGAATTGCACACATTACATTCAACTCAACTCAAGACAGCAAAGATCCCACACGAGGTACTGATATCAGGCCGAATGCTGGATCGGATTCCCTGTTTTTGCCCTCAATATTTGATTCAGCATTTTCTGTATCAAAATCTAGTCTGAAAAAGCACGCACTTGCATTTTCATTCAAGTGTGTGAGCTGTGTATTCCTTCATTTGGGTGAAGGGTTCGAGTAGCTCGAGTATGACCTATAGGCCCTTTTCAGACAGGCAGCTCTGATCTGACAGATCTGAACAGCAAAAAGCCACATGAAATCAGACTCATTTGTTAGCAGTTTCAAACCTGATCTCAGATTTTTAGACGTTACCCAGTTTGATCAGATCTAGTTTTCTGTCTTTTTTCTATCATTTGCAGTGACAGTTACTGACATCAGAATGTGCGACAAGAAAGACAGAACAGGGACTGGACTGACAATGAGAGTCTTTGAAAGTCCTTCAGGAAGGCTGGAGAACTGTTCCTCAAGACTACATTAAAATACAAGAAAGTCTAGATCTTTGGAAGCAAAATATGAAGAGTACTGGGACACACCTTTTAATTGAATTCAAGTGTTTCAATCATACCCATTGCCACTGGTGTATAAAATCAAGCATAAAATCAAACATTTTGGGGGGAGAACCTTTTCTATTCCAGCATGACTGTGCCCCAGTGCACAAATCAAGCTCCATAAAGACATGGTTGGATGAGTTCAGTGTGGAAGAACGTGACTGGCCGCACAGAGCCCTGAACTCAACCCCATCCAACACCTTTGGGATGAACTGGAACGGAGATTGCGAGCCAGACCTTCTCGACCAACATCAGTGCCTGACCTCATAAATGCTCTACAGAATGAATGGGAACAAATACCCACAGAAACCCCAAAATCTTGTGGAGAGCCTTCCTGGAAGAGTGGAAGCTGTTAAAGCTGCAAAGGGGGGATATTAAAGTCTATTGTATGCAGTGTCATTAAAGTCCCTGTTGGTGTAATGGTCAGACGTCACAATACTTTTCTCCATACAGCGTATATGTTGACTCCATACGGCTCTAATTGTATACCACATTATACACTACTCTGATGAATGAGGGTTCATTTCAATGCCCACCCTCAAACAAAATCAACCCCAACTCCTAGGAGAAGGAACTTTAAAAAGCCCATTCATTTATCAAGTATTTGTCTCGGATGTGTATCTTTGGTCATTTGAGAAAATGAGTAAAAAAACCAAACAAATAAACTACAAAATAAAGTCAATTGAAATCACACCTTGAGACAAGTTTATATTGACCACAAAGACAGAAATAAGAAATATGTCCCTACATAATGGTCATTGCATTGACTCTGACAGTATATCTCCGGTTCTTTGTGTCTCCAGCTGTGCTTCTCCCTGACAGCCCCGGAGGCAGAGCTATTCAGGAATAGATCCCAGCATCAGCCGACGAGCGCTGTGGGTCCCAGCATCAACAAAACACGCTATAGATAGATCCCACTCCAGGGCAGGAGGCTGTAATAAGGTGAGAATGGTGTTTTCAGGCACTAAACTGATGATTTGAATGTGGGCAAACAAAATTACGTTCTGTCGCCACAGCCTTTTGTCTTTCTCCAGCTTTTACACAAACCTGTTATTACGGCAGTGTCGGCCCTGCGTGACCTCTGCTATTATTCCGTCAGCTCACCTGCAAACACGAGCCTCTGGCGGACCCGGCAGATTCTTCCCAGCCAAGAGAGGCATTTTCTCCATCCCAAAATAGTTTCTGTTCGATTCCAGCAATCGTATGATTACAGCAGTTGGAGTTCATAAGTCTGGAGGAGACTCTACAGTCATTTCTGTGGATGAATTGAGGGCTGGTCATGCAAACGTGTTGTCATGGCTTCACATTTTTGATCAAAATCTCTTTGACAAAAGAAACTTAAAATGTTTGGATACGCCTGACTGAATATGGGCTCTTTTCAGGTGTGAATACATTCAAACACCGGTCCGGACAATCTAGATGTGGAAATGAAAGTGGAAGAACAGCTGTTTTTTTGTGATGTCATCACATTTACATCTAACCTCCTATTCAGCCTACGGTGGTTTAGCCCCGCTCAGATGTTTGTATGATGTTTACATATGAAATGTACACTAAATTCACGCCTGTTCCACGATTCAGCTGTAAGCTTAAAAATACAGTACTGTGCAAAAGTTTTAGGCACCTGTGAAATAAAATTTAGATGAGCAGTGAGCATTTTTACATGAATGTTACTACAGTGGGGGAAATAATTATTTGATCCCCTGATGAATTTGTAAGTTTGCTCACTTACAAAGAAATGAACAATCTCTGAATAGTTATGGTAGCTTCATTTTAATGGAGAGAGACAGAATATCAACCAAAAATCCAGAAAAAACACGTTACATAAAAGTTATAAATTGATTTGCATTTCACTGAGTAAAATAAGTATTTGATACCCAAGCAAAACACGACTTAGTACTGGGTGGAGAAACCCTTGTTGGCAAGCACAGCAGTAAGACGTTTCTTGTAGTCGGTCACCAGGTTTG
>JBBPCZ010000037.1:13763462-13781167 GCA_037974445.1 Brycinus macrolepidotus | reverse complement strand
GCTGAGTGGTTGGAACTCCTTTATCTAGGCTCCTTGTATCTTTAGGCACTTTGCAGCCTGTCGCAGTAAAACATTTGCTCCCATTTCTTTCATTTAATCTACTCAATATGCCAAAGATGAGACAGTTTGAAAGACATCAAACTGAATTTTTGCACCAACAAGGTTCAAAGCAAAATATAAAGAAATGAGGAGTGACTCAAGACTATTGCACAGTACTGCATCTTTTAAACGTCAATCCTGCAGGTGATGCAAGAACAGTTTCTCCACTGAGCAGGGCAGCTCCACACCCCAGCTTATGTCGAGACCCATCTCATGCATTAGGACAGTTGATGGCACAGTCGATACTGGAAGATCCAGTAACTCTGCTGTTAAATCAGTTCTGCCAAAGACAGAGCAGCTCACGCCCATTTGAGTCTCCGAGATAAACAACTGGGTCATGCTGATTGGGTGGTCTCATGCCGTTCAGGGTCAGAAAACATCAAAATGACTCTGCACTATTTACTTGTACCCCAAAAAAGCAACACTTTTAGATGTGCATGGCTGTTCTCTGTAGCGGTTTTGACAGAACAGCCATGGTGAGAGAGGAAAAGTTACTTGTTTGGAAAATGAAAGCTGGCAGAAGCTAATGGAACGACAGCCCATGAGTAATGAGTCTCGAGAAAGCAAGCCCGAAACAAATGGCCGTCTTAGCAAAGTAAATACACACATTCTGTCCTCCTGTTACAGACGCCTGGCCATTCCCTTTTTAACAAAGTTTGCCAAATATTTATAGAGCTGAAAACTTTTAGGAGTCTCGGAAAGCCGGCTTTGGAAAACACAAACCTTGTGTTGCTAAAATTCAATTTGTTTTCTGTCCATTTCACATTACTTTATGGGTAAATTACCAGACAAATGACCTGCTTCTCCAGGGTCATGGGCTGTGATGGGTCTGTTATCTGCTCTGACAATATGAGACTTTTATGCAAAGAAAACTCAGAAAATTCAGTCTATTTTCTGGTTCTCCTTTTGCCTCACATTTCACTTTAAATTGCACTCGTTTTCTCTCTCACTGACATTCAGAGCCTTGCCTGTAGCAGCAGCTGACACAACATATCACCTGATGTTCACCATTCACCTACAATTAACCTGGACTTGGACTAAAATGTGATGTCAGTGGTGATCCACCACTGCAAGTGTTTCTTTTAGTCTAGTCTTAGGCTTGTTAGTCCAGAGTTTTGCTATGGGGAGAGTCTTAAAACGTGGACTAAATGTAACAGACATTTATGTAGCTCAAATATTATCCAAAAAATATAGTAACCACTTTCAAAATATAGTAACTACTATTCAAATGTAACTGACTATTTGCACACCTAATTAATTACTAAGTTAAACAGTGAATTACTTTTACATTCAGTTTACATTCTGTATCAGGTTCAAGTCTTTTTCTGTTTGTTTTAATAGCCCTGTTGAACTAAAACGAGTTGTCAGTGGTGATCCACCACTCCGAGTGTTTCTTTTAGTCTAAGCTTAGGCTTATTAGTCCAGAGTTTTGCTATGGGGAGAGTGGGAAAACGTGGAGTATAATTTAACAGACATTTTATGTAGAATGTGATTTTAGCTATGGTCTCTAACTGCCATAGCAATGTCACCTGCAAATTTTGACAACGGTCGGACTGGTATTTCTCAGTCTTCACCTTGAGACCAAAACCGTTTTTGTACCATGAAAGTATTTTTCTTAATACCAGTATAATTTTTTGGCCACTAAGTTGTCCATATACATAATTCATACCTACAATAGTAATTTAATAATAATTTATTCACCTTTTCTACGTAACTCATAACACAGCTTGCCAGGCTACAGTATAGCCTCTATATGGTGGGGTTAGTTGTATATTGTTGTACAGTGTTGGAGTCATGTAGGCTACGTATGACACTCATTTCACTAATCCTATTTATTTTTTACATATTAAGGTATTGAATTTGGAAATCTCATCTAGTTCAGCATAAAGCTGTACTGAATTAACTTAGCCAGGTAATTAACTAGACTTTTACAACAAGCCCCTCCGTCTGTTACAGTTAACCCACACCTGTGGGGTTAGATTTGTTTGCACTCCACTTTAGACCGGTTTCTTCACAAGCAGTAGGAACTGGAAATCAAGAACATATTTCCATTTGTACCAAAATGTGCTGTTTCTATAAAAATGTTAATCTTGCTTAAATATTATCCAAAAAAGAAGTAACCACTTTCAAAATGTAGAGCGGTTATTCTCCGCTGTCTTCTACTATTCAAATGTAATGACCTAATTGCACACTTAATTAATTATGAAGTTACACAGTGAATTACTTTCACATTCAGTTTACATTCTGTATCAGGTTCAAGTCTTTTTCTGTGTGTTTACACAGTCCCATTCCGACTAAATTAAATTTACAAGGGGTCCTGGGATATTTAGTAAGTTCATTTTTCACAAATGCTACTTTGTGAATTTATTTCTCTCCACATTGGCAGTCTTGGTGTTTTTCACCTCCTCCCTGGAGAAAATTACTGTTTTTTCACTGAGCTCTGCCGTACTCTGATAATTTACAAATATTTGTCATTTTCGAGACATTTGATGCCTCTCATTGGGAAAACTCACTCTACTTGTAGCATATTAAACACATACTGCAGTTTCTGATTCGCAAAACTATAAATGCTTTGGGAGAGTCTAACACACATTTATATGGTCTAGGTGATAGAAATTCATCTCCATCCTCTCTAAACTCAGGAAAGTCCTGCAGGCTGAATGAAGAGGCGGCATTCTCAATATCACCTTGGATGAACTGTTTATAAACAGTGGGTGCTGGAACTAAAGCTTATGGTTTCGTCTGTTGCAGCAATATGTGGTTTGCATGTATAAAATAGTAATCTTGCTCAAACTTTTCTACAATCATATGACAATGTGTGATGCAAACGGAATTTGCAGAAAATACAACCCACTGGAAACTCCCGCAGCCGATTTACTGGATGTGAGAGTTTTATCATGGAGGAAAACTGTAAAGACTTCATTACAGATGTCCTCCCGATAAACTAATCCAGTTTGAATAAGGTTTATTCCAAGGAACAACAAAAACCTAGCAAACATGACACAAACTGTATGAATGTTGTTCTTTCCACAATACAATACTGAATGCACTGCAAACTTATATTTACAGCAAATTCGAATCGTATCTGTATTTACTAACAAAAACATGTTTTTTTTTTCACTGACTGAAAATTTTGCATCTGCACTTTCGACAGAACGTCTTGTTTCACTGAGCTATAATTAAATAAATAATATCCAATAACATCATGCATGCCTTTTTTGCCGACAATAACTGTGACTGCTAAAGACGAATTTGGTTTGGGAAATCAGTCCTACGTGTTTAGGCATGTGCCTTGCTGTACAGTACCGATTCAAAGTTCCCAGGCCTGATAAATTGCCGCTCCTGAGGGAGAGGTCCTCTCTGTGTTTTCCAGAAGATCTCTTTTGATTAACATCCTGCGGTTTCCCCCTTCGGCACCCGAGCTTCTCATCTCCGTGGACGCCCTCCTGTGCTCCATCTCGAGACGAACACAGCCTGTTAAGTCACTGTCTGTGTAGACTCTGTTCCTCAAACCCAAGCTGAGAGGGTTGGAGTTGAGGGCTTTATCCAGGCGTGTACAAGCTTGGGGGCCCCTTTTAGACCTCCTGAAACGAAGCCACGAATGCCTCTCTCTGCTGCAGCAGGACGTCTGCTCACAGATGGCTCGAAATCCTCTCTTGAAGTTCTCGTTGAAGTAGCCGTAGATGATGGGGTTGACGCTAGAATTGGAGAAGGCCAGCCAGTGGGAGAAGGGGAAAACGTAGCCTGTCAGGAGATCCAGCTGGTCACCTTCAGGTCGTGCGTAATCAGTCAAGAGCATAACGGTCCACAGAGGCAGCCAAGACAGCATGAAAAGAAGCGCCACCACAATCAACATTTTAATCACCTTAACCTTCCTCTGAGATATAGGGGACTTTACTTGAGGGACGGTGTCGGGTTGCTCGACGTTGACAAGCACGGCGGTGGAGCAGAGTTTGGCTCCAATGCAGCCATACATGAGGACGATGAGGATGAGAGGAACCAGGTATATGTGGGCAAAGAGGACTGTGGTGTAGACTTTTCGCATTCGAGGCTCCGGCCAGGTCTCGTAGCAGGAGTAGAGCGGGTAGGTTAGGTTGAAGTTGTTGTTATACACCATGAAGTGGCCTCTCTCTTGCTCAACCGTCAACATGAGGGCTGAGGGGAGCATGATGACCAGAGCCAAGAGCCATATCATCCCGATGGTTGCCTTGGCAACAAGGAGTGTAAGTTTGGGCTTAAAAGGGTAAACAATGCAGCGGAACCTGAGGTCGGAGGAATGATATGGAGGGAAAAGAGAAAGAAATGGATTCAGTGTGAAGTGATGTGCAAATCTGTACCATCTTGCTGTATTCCTAAATGAGTTGTTCTCAATCTTGGTCCTGCGGTACCCCTGCCATGCACACATTTTTCCTGCCCTTCAATAAGGGCTGTTAATTAGCTCGACCAAGTGTGTTAGAGTGGGGAAAATGTGAAAATATGCAGGGTAGGGATATTCCAGGACCCCCCAGGTGAAAAACATTGTGATAACATGTTATTATAAAAAATTCTTTTAACATCATAATCTGTTAAAATTTTTATTTCTACCTTTTCGAAAGCTAATGTACTTTTTGAACTCTTTATACTTTATAATTCCTCTGCTGATGGGAAATTATCATTTTTTGTACTGTCACTGATGGCGTCCACAAGGGCACTTTTTCCTATTCAGGCTTTAATTATACTACAAAACATGCATCCTTAAACAACAAAACCTGAAACATGTTCAGCTGGCATGGCTGAAAGACTTTGCTTGAGTTTGTTTCAGTAATCAGACAAGGCACAAAGACATTCTCCTTGATACAAAGGTGCTTTGGCTTAATATTTCATAATACTGTTCCAATATTGGTCTTCAGTGTTCAGTTTAGGCTCTGCTTATGGCTAAAATGTTAATTTTTCCACTTCTTAGAGGTCTTAATGTTTTTTTGTTTGAAATGAATTATTTGAAATTATAATTTGGCATAAACATTAGTTCCCACTCCACAAGGGCTTGGAACAATAGTGCAGAATTGCCTTTAGAGACTCCAGGTATCACTAAAGTTGGGGGAAATTAAGTCAACATTTGTACTATTATTTCCATCTCATGGTAAGACCTTATCAAAATGCACTGTACCCCTCAAGCTCACCTGTGACTATTTTACTGCTCCATATTCATTGGAATCTTTCTGGATGTCATCATTTTTTCCCATTTCTCAGATTCAGGGAGAGGAACACTAGCGTCAAACTAACAGGTCAGTAATGCTAAGACTTTTCTCAATACATTAAACCAATCAGTTATAATTTACACAGTAATCTCTGGATATGATGTTGTTTGATTGTTTTTAGATTCTCTAAAACCATTTTTATCACTAAATTGGTTCTATATCCTGTTAAAAAACCTATGCACGTTTTCATGTGACAGCTGTGTTTCAAGGTTATGGCTCAAATATCTCTATACAGTATTGAAAGAACAGGAATTCCATGAGCAGAAACTTGAAGAAAGTGCAGCTTTAGAGGACGTTTGAATGCAATCAATGCATAGTTGACATCCATGCATATAAAACACAGCCCAGTGAAGAACTGCCTGTTAAGCATCACTGATTGCATTACATTATGATACAATACGATGCAATACAGTACTGTTACACCCCTACTCAGTACATACAGTAGCCACAGAAAATATTTGGACACTTCAACCGTTTAATCATTCTGCAAGACTGTGTAACAGTTTCATACAGCAGGCCACTTGAACTCTGAATGCTAAACCAAATATCATTCCAGTGAACTACCTCACCTTACTTTGTATTCCTCTCATATTACACTCTGGACTTGCACTTTACCCTCTGTTTACTGTTTACTGCCACTCCAGGCACACTGTTGTCCTGTTATTTGATTGCATACGCTTATAATTTACACTCACTCAGTGTAGTTAAATGCTGCTAACTGCCTCTTGTGTAATATCATACTTATAGTGCAACACTCGTCACTCTGGAAGGTTTACATCCCCTTCGTTCACATTTTAATGTTACACTGCTGTTTTCCCTATTTATCGTTTTGTAAAAGATTTACATCCTATTCACACTATACTGTTACACTACTGTATTGTCTATTTATCGCATTGTTTCTTTTGTAACTCTCACCATGGAGAAACGTCGCGTCACACCATGTGCGTGTTCACAGCTGCCGATGACAATAAAGTAACCTTGAACCTTGAGAAACGTTAATTAAAGGGCCAATATTTTTCTTACATTTTTATCCACTTATGATGTCTGTGTTCCCAAAACAGTCATAAATCAATATTCCAATCTCTCTTTATTCATCAGATTTGGTCTTTTTTGTTACTGTACCTTTAAGACACATATATGTAAATAAGTTCTGTTCTGATTCATGGAAAAAGTAGTCCAGCCTGAAGGACTCCTTGCGACTTTACCGTGAATGGACTCAGCTAAACGGCTGTAGGCTAAATAGGAAGACAGGTAAATGTGTTGGTTGCTGCTAAGAGATGCTTTTAACCTGGTTTACACTTTATATTCCCAGCAACTGGATGAATTCTGCCATCATTAGAGTTGACTGAGGAGATAAGCAGAAAGTTAATTCGCTAATAATGAAGACAGACCTCGTGTTGAAGCCTTTGCAGAAGAAGTCGCTTGTTATTTGTAGAGGTGTAACGATACGCTCAGCCCATTCAATTCAAATCGATTCACAATCATGAGTTCACGATTCAATATTCTAACAATATTTTGAACAAAACTGGAAAAAAGAAATATTACTGTTGTGCTCAGTTGTGTCATAACCTACTAATGAGGCTGGAGACTGGTGTGTGACCCGAGGAGGAGTGTGAACTGAATGGAGTGGGTGGTTGATTGGTGCTGGTGGTTTGCAAACTTTGGATTTTAAATAGGATTTCCATCCTCCACAATGCAGTCACATCTCTATGATGCAAGCTGTCATGTTTTTGTATTGCAATCTCACAATCTTTATACTGTTACACCTTTATTACACTAAAAACAATACAGTTGCATCAAATATCATGATTAATACAATGCACACTGATGAGATATCACAATTTTTTGATGCACCGTGAATGTAGCACAGAGCTACCACCTTGCTAGCAGAAATAGAGTGTGTGTGTTTTTTTTTTAAACATTGGTATCTATTGGCTTTTATGTTATTTTGTTTTATAACCATACCCGGCTCTCAGGGTTAAAAATTTAAACCATTAATTGAAGCAGTTATGTTTGGACTGAGTCCTCTGACTAAAGTTAGTGTTTTTTTCAGCTTCAGGTTCAGATCAACTGCCAACACACAAACATTCAAGCACCCCAACAATTATTTAAAATTTTATATATTTCCATCACATTAGGGAGTTACTAGCATTTTACATATCATCTGTTTACACTGTACAGTACGGGAATAAGATGGATTGGAGGTCATTTTGTAGTATGTATTATTTTTTAACGCATATACAATGAAGCCATAAAATTGTATTTAAAAAATATATATATTCTTTTGTACACAATTGACCAAATTATTCGAAAATGAGATTTTGAAGTAGGGATATAGCCAAAAAATGATACACTACAGTGTCAAGTGAATCACACATGAAGTTGAGTGTGATTTTAGGCAATTTTTTTCATTTATGTCTGACAGCAAAGTCTTTTGTTCAGTGTATGAATGTACAGACGAGGGGAAATTGTTTTTTATTATAGAGTGCCACTCATCTTTCGGATAAATTACTGTCAGTTATGCCGTGGTGGAAAGTGTCAGAGCACTTGATTACTGTAATTAAGCAGCTTTGTCGGTGATCTGTTTCTTACTGAGAATTTATGTTTTTGTCAATTGCACTATATTTTAAAGAAATCGAGCCGGTTTTATTTGATTTTTCATTTCATGATCAGTTCTTTCAAACAGATTCACACCATTTTCTTTCTGTAAACCAAGCTGGATCATCTAGGATATCAAGCTGGTTATTACTACTGTAGAATAAACTAGATAAAATAGGAAAGATCACACACTGGAATAACCAGTAAATAATAAATAATAAAAATGTTCAGTTTGAATATCTGAACAGAGGAAGTTTATTTATTCAGAATGATTTCTCAGCAGCTCAGAAACCCTGAAACTGTATGTACTGTCTAGTGCACTACATCTCTAGTGCACTAGACACAAGGTAACATGGTGGCTTATGATACAATATGATACAATACGTTACGGTACGAACTGTTGCAATACAGTGTTGTTACACCCCTAATCAGTACATACAGTTTCCACAGAAAGTATCCGGACACTTTAACCATTTAATTATTGATTAAGTTTAATTAAAGGGCCCATATCCTACATTTTTCTTGCATTTTATTTCTTTCCCTGAGGTCCAGTTATGCTGTCTGTGTTCCCAAAAGAGTCATGATTAATTTTTACATGACCGTTTTGCAACCTCTCTTTATCCATAAGATTTGGTCTTTTTTTGTTACTGTGTCTTTAAGACCAATATATGTAAATGACTTATGTTCTGATTGGCTGCTCTGTATTGCGGTTCGTTCAAAAAGCAGTCCGCAAAACACTCAAAAACTCTCCTTATGACTTAGTACTTTATACTGATAAACAGCCGTAAGCTGAACAGGAAGATGTGTTGGTTTTTGTGACATCACAAAACCAGTGAATTCAAAACAGCCTGTTTTTGCTTTATTTTTATATATGGACTGTATGGACTGCAGACCGAATGGTTTACATTAAGAGAGAAATTTGGTTGTCTATGACATGGGTCCTTGAGGTCCTTGAGGTTAATTCATAAATTGTTGAACAAAATGACATTTGTTTGAGACAGAATTGCTTTTATTACGTCAAACTGGTGGACCGTGTGGAAAAACACTTTCCAATCAGAATTCCAATCAGACTAAGGCTACTATTAAAGAACAGAGGTGCAAAACTGGACAGTCCACAGAGGTGGGAGGTCTGGGGCTATTTTCCTTAAAGTGGTGCCAGTGAGCTGGCCTTCATGGGATCATGAGAATTTTGGACCTACAGAAGCCTTCAAAGAAGCTGCTCATATGGTAAGACCACACCACCTGCTTCTTAAAAGAATATTTTGCCAACAAGAAATCAGTCAGTTTAAAATAAATGCCGTGTTTACCAACCCAATGAACTTCATACATTATTAAGTAGGACACAAATGTCCAAATACTTTCTGATTCAACTGTATGACACAATAAATGACATGTCATTTCGGTGTATAAACAAGTGGCTTTTTAAACATTACCTGGTGTGGAACGGGAGAAGGTGAGTAAAACTCTACACCACTGCAGACATTTCTGCCTCTGACGTACTGATGTCGGGGTTTTAAAGGATAAACAAATAGAACAGTCTTCTGAAACCTTTCAGCAATTCTCCTTGAGATAACACGGCGGGCAGGGCTGTCTGTAAATCCATCACATGCCATTTGCAAGCGAATGATAAAAACAGGCAGTGAAATGTATTTGTGTATTGGTGAAATGTATTTGTGATAGGTATTGAATATCTAGTTGAACCAATTCGCTCACCTCTCCTTTTCAAAAAACGCACAAAAATATTCATGTCACTGGGATTATGCAAATATAAACATAGCTCGCAGCTAGGGGCTTGCTGGACCCCAAATAATGGTCCGCGTATTCTGTTGGATAAATAAAATTCCTCAGATCTGTTCAGTTTGAACATTCCAGGCCGTGATGTTCATCCATCTCTGGTTTGTACCCATTAAACACCACCTTGTCAGTTTAATAGAAGACCATTTTCTACCTTTCCTTGAGCTGGATTTTGGACAGTCCCTTTCACTGTTATTTGAAAGACCCTGCATCAACTTTTTTTAATGAGAAAGATTTGAGTATGTCCTTTCTAACAGTGCAATTACGCCACTGGCTAAGTGGCACATGGAGTGAGGGCTGGCCTATTAGGAGCTATTAGTGCCAAGTGCTGAAATTACAGTCCAACGAAGCCACCAAGTATTTTTCGGAAAAGATTTGACGGTTATCAAAAGATAATTCCAATGTGTGAGTGAAATGTGGCGCAATGCAACGTTCACCCTGTCTTTTCTCCCCATTTCTTGCCTGTTTTATAACAGTCTTTTCCCCTGACCAGGTCTTTCCCATTGTCTGTTTGGGTTAACTAGTAAACTACCTCAGCAGTAATTTTATTTATTTATCTATAGTATTTATATCCTCCTCTCTTACTGACCACAGCATTTTGTGTATACAGCATAGGGTACTTAGTACTGAGTATTTTCTGGGTATTTTCTGGAGAGTTTATTTGACTTACACTATATTTTATATTGTTCTTGTCTTTGTGTGTCTGTGCAGTCATTTCATAAGCAATTTCCTCCGGGATCAATAAAGTTTTCTGATTCTGATGTCTACCCCTGTGTTCCAGTCTATGCTTGTCGTTTCTCTGTTTTTGGTTCATGTTACTTTTCGCGCATGTTTTTTCTGGATTCTGTGTTTTGGTCCCCTGTGTTTTTCTGTTCGTTCTTGTTCTCTGTTCAGCCCTGGTCCGTGCTTGTTAATCTCCATTCTGTTTCCATTCTGCTTTGTCTTGTTTTGTTTTGTTTTGTTTTACTCTATTTTTTGTTATTTCCCCATGCTGGTTCAATATTGTTTATTTCTTGTTTTCACCCTTAGAGCTCAAACTGTATCAGTAAAATCTGATTTCATCTAATATAAACAGTGTAAATCAGTCTAAAACCGGTGTTTGTTCTCCTCCACACTCGCCGTTTGCTGCTCTTTTGCTCGGCCGCTCTCCAGACCCCCTCCCTCTGCGGGTTTTCCCCACCCACTTGTAGGCGGAGACTATCCTGAAAGTTCTCTCGGGTTCTAAGATCTTGTGTTTTGTTCTGTTTCTTTCTAAAACCTAAAATAAAAGAAATTTGGTCATTTTTGTTCTTAATGGTCATTTGTGTGTGACTCCATTTTTAAAACCTCCGTGGCAGTTATCACGTTTTTGAAATTACAATAACTTTGGTTCTACGTGACATAGGAACACCAAACAAAGCTCAGCATGACGTCTGACACCTTGAGTATCAACACAAACGGGGAACTTCCATATAAGGAGCTGCTTTGCCGTATGATTTGTTGCACTTCTGGCATGGATCTGTACTGCTCGCATTCTGAGGGTTAATATCTCATTTTTCGTTTTATTTTTCCCTCCACTCCTACGTCTATAGGCTATACTTAAAGACTTACCGATCCACGGCGATGGCCACGAGCGTAAAGACTGAGGCGCAGACGGACATTCCTTGCACAAGACCGCTCAGTTTGCATATCACATCACTGAAGGGCCAACCTGCAAATTGACAGAAGCATTAAGAGTTCATTAGAAAAGGACAATAACTGAGTACCAGAGGCAATTACTTCTGCCTTGCGGGCTGCGGGCATTGCATAACATTAATTTGATTCATGCCACATCAACGCCTGTGTATTTTTGTCCCATAAAAAGAAAATTATAAAGTCATATGGAGCATTATTACAGACACAGCAAGTGTGCCTTGCATATTAGAGGCTAAAATATTATGCCTTATGTAACAGATGCAGACTTCCACCATAATATAGAATTTGTCACTCTGAATAACAGCTAATTAGCTAATGGATTATTCTGTTAAATGTGTCTGGTGTTCGGACATTCGTGTCTCCCACATTCCTGCAAGAGGTGAGAAATGATGCTGTCTATAGAGAAAATGCTTCCCAGCAGGGAAAATGTCAGGAAGAGAGACTGACAGTATCAGTCTGGTTGGGATAAAATCAGGTTTTTAAGAAGATGTGATAATCTACTCAGGTTGACTCCCTCGCGGCTTCAGAGACTTGCTTGTAGAAAACCATCACCCTACAGCGTTTCTTCCCAACTCCAATCTCCACACAACCTGCCCTAATGTTCAGAGACTTCTGAAGACCTCCAATAGCCAGACCGGCTGTGTTGCATTAGGCTTGGACTGAACCTCTGCAGGGCAGTAGATCTTCAGAAGTGACCTGCTTCAAAATGACTCTAAAAGTGGAAGGAGAAGCAGAAAGATGCAGGCAGTTTCTCTAGAGAAGTGGACTGATATGCAATTTCTTGACCAGGAATGAGAGCAGAGCATTAACGTTTATGAGATGCAGTTCTATAAATTCTTCACTTTAAAAACAAATTATACAAAGAAAATCACACCATCAATGGCAATGCTCCCAAAAACCGTGTTTGCAAAATTAACGCAAGGCCTTTCATGCATTTAGGGAGGATCTTTATTCATTTTTATTCAACAGAATCATGTCTTTACTTAAACCCAGTCTTACAGTGCTACTTTTATTTCATTATTAAGTTTTGTTTGGAAACAACAATATAAAATTCTTAAAATACTGACAAAAACTAATCCAATCAAGGTTATTTTTCTCTGTGATGTCTAAGATATAACTAAGCAAACTCTCATTGGTTAGGCCTTCAGGAGCTGTACTAAAGTACAACATGTCAGATTAAAAACAAACATAATTAGGAAGTGACAGTGGATCCAGCCAGTCACATTTTCATCTCCAGTGGACCAGTTTTGTGATGGAACATAACTCTTGGTCTTCTGGAAGTCCTAGAAACATCACCGGCTACAAGCAGCAGACAAACCAGTCTGATTCTGTCAGTTAGGAAAATATATATTCATCTGTCTGCTACAAGTTTCTGATAAAACAGGGAATGTCTTTTACAAGCTTCAGGCTTAATCTAAAACAGCTAAAAATGTACATGAGCATTGTTGTTACCTTAGCGCTAAAATACTACTAGAATTCAATTGGAACACTAGCACAAATTCACATTATAGAGTTGTTCTTTTTCCTTGTTTTTCGGCTTCGTTTTGAAATTTAGGGCCGAACTTAAGGTCATAAAGAGATCTATTAGTAAATAAAATTGCCTAAAAATTCATTTGCATTTAAAAAAAAATCCACACAATAGTTCTTCTGTCCGATCCAATACAAAGTAATCTGGAGATTGATACCAATACTTCCTTCTCACGCACAAAAAAAGGAATTCTTTGTGATTTCCGTGAAGAGTGGTAAAATTTCATCAGAGATTATACTTCAAAGCCTTTGCATTAATATTAAATAAACTGACTTAAAATAACTCCATATGGTCTGCAAATATATAGAGCATTCTCTCCTCATGTGCCTCAGTGTGAGTCCCTACATTGAACCTTCATGTGGAGGGGTTTCAAATTTTAACCCTTAGAACTCAGAGTGTATTAGTAAAATCTGATTTCATCTAATATAAACAGTGTAAAACAGTCTAAAACCGGTGTTTGTTCTCCTCCACACTCGCCGTTTGCTGCTCCTTCCCTCGGCCGCTCTCAGGAACCCCTCCCTTTTTGGGTTTTCCCCACCCACTTGTGGGCGGAGACTATCCTGAAAGTTCTCTCGGGTTCAAAGATCTTGTGTTTTTTTATGTTTGTTTCTAAGACCTAAAACAAAAGAAATTTGGGCATTTTTGTTCTTTTTGGCCATTTGCGTGTGATGGCATTTTTAAAACCCAGTAGTAGTTATTATTATTATTACACGTTTTTGAAATGACAATAACTTTGGTTCCATGTGACACAGGAACACCAAACGTCTGACACCTAGAGCATCAACACAAACCGAGGGAACTTCCATATTAGAAGCTGCTTTTCTGTATGACGGCTATTTACCATTTGTTGCGCTTCCGGCACAGATCCCTACCGCTCGCGTTCTAAGGGTTAAAGAAGTTCTTCACACACCTCATTTACAAAAATGGTTCTTTGAAGAACCATCCATGAAAAGGTGGCTCTTCACACCTTGCTCTAATGTACAGTGGAGAAGTGCTGGCTTCATTTCGAGTTTTGCTTATACAATCCCACTTGCCTGTGATGAGGTTGTCCACTAAGGTCGTGGGAATGCAGAAGATGCCCACGAGGAGATCGCTGATGGAGAGGTTGAAGATGAAAACGTTGGTGACCGTCCACATGCGCCGGTTCCTCAGGACTATCAGACACACCACGACGTTTCCAATCATGCAGAGCAGGAAGATGAACAGGTAGGCCAGGATGAACACCGCCGCCATGCCCAGAGAGTGCTGGTAATACGGGGAGAAGAGGATCTCCTCCACTGGGATCGAGTTGGTGCTGTTGGTGATGTTGATGTCGTAGACTGAGACCATGTGGAACGTAGGTTCAACCATGAGTTCCCATGTTTCTCTGTCTGTACCAGCTTTGTCTCCCTCCAACTGTCCCTCCATTGGCACAAGTGGCAAACCTGTGGGCAAATAATGGACAGAAAAGGGAAAGAGAGAGAGAGACAGAGAGAGAGAGAGATGGCACTCAGTCAGACTCCCCTAGTGCTTTGCGTTCTTCCTGGCACGTGGGATTACTTATCCAGTCCAAATACTATTGTAACTGATCAGGACTCTTCATGAATGTCAGTGACAGCTAAGTGTACTGATGTTATAATGGATATTATGGAGATCACACTGTTCAAAATGGTCCCTGGAGCGCGAGAACACAGTGCTGCATGTAATCAGAGGCATAATTACAATGCTTTGGCACAATCCTTATAATTGGAGCAAAAAAAAGCTCTCTCAATTTGATGAATCACGAAGCCAGGATGCACACAAGACAACAGTCACTGTAAAGTTAAGCACCTGGGGCAGCACCTGAATACAGACAAAAGCTGCAAAATCAGAGACTTTCAAATGCCTTGTTTTTGCAAATGTTTTAGTGACGCACTTGAAGATCAACCTCATGTTGCTTTAGATGTTCTGGCAATGTTCTTACCAGTCTCAGGAATATCAGTTCATTATGCTGTAGTACAATATTATACCTACCTTTACATTTAATGACAGTATTACCAGCAAGAGCATTATATTACTGAATACTGCAGGTTATTGTTCAGCATCACACGCTTGGTCTATGAATATAAAGGGAGTTTATAAGGGGTATATATAAGCCCACCATCATTAAGTCTCCTAATAAACTGCCACAATCGTGTAAAATCAGACTGTGCATTTGTTATCCAAAGTTCTTGTAAGTTCTCCCTGCTGGAAATGACTGAAATCCTCCAAAAACAGTAACATACCAATGAAACAGTCCTGTTAAACAGGTATTTATGAACATTACTAGATGTTCGCACAAGCAGTGCTCAGAGCTCTGTACAGTAGATTTTCCATTTCAGACATGTTTTTATCCCCCCAAAAATACCAATAATGTATTATTAATGTAAAGACAACATGACAGAACTCAGACAGCAGCCTTAAATGCTCCAGAATAGGAAGAAAAGCCTCTCTAACTTTGCCACAAGACTTAGTGTGGAATAATTACCTCAGGTATGAAGGAGAAACGACGGTTCTTACCTCCTCAAACCCTGAAAAAAGTAAAATAATAAAGCGGTGCAACATAGAGTACGGAAGTTTTTCGTGTCCTCTTCTGTTTAATAATGTTCTCCTCTGTCCAATTTCATGCGTATTTGGTTAGTTTGTGGCTCCAAACTGGGCTTTTCTCTCCTTTTCGCCTCGGCTCCAGACTGCTGGAGGAGAGTCCACTCGCTGCAGCCAGAGCTTTCATACTGACAGCAGCTCAGCAGATGGAGCCAAACAGCCAGTAAACTCCAAACTCACCTGAGTCAATCACACAGCACCAGTGTGTACCTGTGCAGTATATACTCCAAATCTATACACTTCATACACATAGTTTACTGGTTAAATCAGGCGGCATGCTAGTTCTTTCCTCCCCTTTCTAGCATTCATGGCTAACAGTGCAAAACACACAATGTGCAAACACTTTCTGCTTCTTTTTAAAGATTTGTTTCATCCTCAAAGTGAGCGAAATATTAATATGGTGTAATCAATATTAAACTGGATTTAAGCTTTAATTGACATGGCTATTTGGTAAACTGCATTAAAGTGAAAGTAATGTAAATGTGAAGAAAGTAGCTAAGAGTGCAAAAACCACAAATAAATAAATACGAGAGAGAGAGAGAGAGAGAGAGAGAGAGAGAGAGATAGACAGATATTAATATATTAATATAAAAAAACATATATATATATATATATATATATATATTACGATTCTAGAAAAAAAATAATTAAGAGCACATTCATCATCCACACATCTACCAGCCAAATGTGTAAAGATGTTTTTAGAATACAGAAATCTGTGTGATAAACATGACGTGTTAAAACGTGAAGTGAAAACAGTATGGGTCACTTCCCCCCATTTTATGTATGCCAGATCAGGCACAGGTTCTTCCAGTTTTTATTGTATGAAACCCATAAAGCTGGGTTCATCATGAAAAAGAAATTATACTCCCACACACTGTGGTTACACGCTTACTTCAGTTGATGTGGATGAAGATTGAATTATGCACACATGTTGAGAAGGCCTCAGAGGTCAACCTCGCCATGAGAAAAAAAAGAAGTACAGACTGCAACAGATAGATACACATAAACCACGATACTCAGAAAGCCTTCAGGTTCAAGGAAAAAAGATTTTTTATTTGTAATCAGGAAAAAAGTCATTGGTGACATACAGCAACATCATGCATTAAAGCCCTTTTCACAGTAGCCATAAAATTCATTTTCACGCTGTTTGCTCAATCTTGAGTTTTATTTTTTTCATTACATTTCAAAATGTAATTTGAATTAAAATGTTTGATTGGGTTATATAAAAAAAATATCTGAGGGGTCAGACTTTATTCCACCAGTGGATTGGCCACCAAGAGGCCTACAGTAAGGAGTTAAATGGACAACATAGGTGTTAAAGGAATAGTTTTCAATCAAAAAATTAATCAACTTTCCCCAGTCTATCAGTCAATATGTATTTGTTGAATCAACATAAATCTCTGGAGCTGTGAGGCGAATATAATACGAGGCTTCCAAAATCATCGAAAGCCGCAAAGGCCCAAACACTGAACTTCATTCCTTGGTGGTAAAACATTTGTTCCACAAAGTCACTGTGCTGGAAGGAACTAAGGTAAAATGACTTAAGAATTCTTTTTTATCCCCATGACTAGAAGGCCTCCATGGGGGGTCCAATATCATCAAGAAATTTCTTCCAAATTATCATCACCCCTTAATACCTTCTATCAAAGATTAATTACCTTGTCCCTGGGAGCACGACAGAACATAGAGGTCACCTTTTCAAGGGGTTTATGTTCACTCCTGTTTCAAGAGCAGTGGCCGTCTCCATAATTAAACAAAAGAGAGTAAGGGAATACTTTGATATTGTGTAGGTAAGTGGAGATACAGTTCATACATTGGAATCTCCACTGCCAGTCTGTGCATGTAGTAAGTCTGGAGTGGACTGTTGTTAGTCACACAATAGACACTTGATGGCAAATGGCTTCTTTTAAAACTGCTTTTGGAGTTTAGCTTAAGTTGCTGCATTGAAACCGATTTACTAGAATGAAACAGATGCTGTGAGAAGGCACTGCCATTAGTGAATACTGCATCCATCCATGGGCGCTGGAAGCATTTTTAATGTGGGGGGTACGCAGCGCTCTACGTCTCGGCTGTAGTCCGGGAGGGAAAAAGTGGCGGGGATGAAACGAATGATTTTGAAAAGTTTGCTATAATGGTCCTGGCGCCCATGGTCCATGAAAGAGTGTGCTCAT
>JBBPCZ010000037.1:13731160-13763362 GCA_037974445.1 Brycinus macrolepidotus | reverse complement strand
TATATATACATTTAACTTATTTAAATTACATACTTACAATGTTATATAACATTTTTTAGTGTTAATGCAAGTGAAACACTGAATAATCTTACAAGCAAACAGTTATATTTGTATAAAGTGATATACTGTGTAGCTGGTCTGTTGGTGCTGTGTTCCCTCACCGGGTCTCTCTGCAGGGTCCGTGTGTTTCTGGCCCGGAGGGAGTCGCTGCTTCGCCCTCATTCTGATAGTTTTACGGTCGAGCCGGTGAGTCTGTGGCAGTTCTGGTCCAAATGTAAAAGCTAACAGTCTCGGAAGACGGACGCTGTTTTAAAAATCGCCCCGTGTTTGTGTTCGTTCAGTTCAGCGTCTTTTAAACTGCAGTTCCGTCACTGGAATGCAGCGCGAGGACTAATAGCACAGCAGCTAATGCCTTTAACTTCACCTCAGTATAAATCACTAAACAATTTATCACTGTTTTAGGACTAAATCCATTTCATACTAAACTTAAACCATGTCCCATTACATTTTCTCATTAAATATCCCATAATATTATTAGAATAATAAAAACATAGTAAAAAAAAATTAGAATTTTTTTTTTTTTGCTTTCCCAGAGGAAAGGAAATTTCGAAATATCTCTTGTTTTCCTGCCAATTTCTCCCAGACATAACTGAGAACATCAACATAAGGTTTTGGCCAAACTTCTTAAATTCAACTCCTGAGAAAGAGCCTTCCTCTAATCTCAGCCCGATCCCAATTTAGAATCTTAAAATGAAATTTCTTTTTTCTCACTGCTCGGATCTTTGTCTCAGATCTTCAGATCCGCATCATTTGCTGACCCACCCCCACTTCACCCTGTTGAATGGTCAATGGACAGGACCCCCACAGGACCACCAGAAAGCAGGTATTATTTATATGGTGAATTGGTCTCTGCATCAGTGACGCTGACATGTTAGTGGAATATTTGTGTGTGTGTGTGTGTTTAAACACTGTGTCCACTCACTGTCCACTCTATTAGACACATCAGGCATGAAAATTTTGCAGAATGGGGGGCTGGGGGTGACTTCGGAGGAAGGGGGTCGACGACAGCCTTTGTCAACAGGGCAGTTTGGGGGTGGAGGCAACGTAACAAAACCAAAGTTTTTATAGACACAATGGCCTTGCCAAAAAGGGCATTACCCCCAAAGGGGTAGGTGCTTCAGTAGGTGCTTCACCCCTCAGAAGCAGCCCAAAAAGAAAGAATTTAACCAATGTCATATTTTCCCCCACCATAATAATAATGACACACAGTGTCATTGATGCAAAGCACCACTCTTCTGAGACAACAGAATCCATTTAAGTGTTTGTGGTCTGATGAACATGAATGAGTGAATGAGGACCAAGCGAGGTTCAGGAGGTTTGAAAAGTTAGCGAGATTTGAGCAACAGGTGTTACTACTCTAAACCACAGAATCACAGAGTTGGATGGAATGATTTCACACAGCACAAGGAGCAGTTTTTCACGGAAGCTGAAGTATTGGTGTCCTTTCTGCCTTGAAGATTGCTTCATCTTACGTCATTCAGAATACCTTTGCGAGACGTGGCTGCTGCTGTCCATTCATGCATACAGCATCTGCTCTGCAGAACTATATGGAGGGTCTTTAAGATAAATTCCAATTGTAACCAAGTTTTCCTGACATCAGGCACAGTTACTCTCATTGTCCATTTTACCACATACGAGGTAAAGAAGATCAGGTTAAAAGCATTTGTTTGCTTATGGCAGTTTCATGGCTTGTGACTGGCGAGTTGTCTGAAGCCTCTATAATAGCTACTGGAAAATGTGTGAGCATGACATATTTTCTCCATTTCGTAACCACTGTTGATCACATGACTCTCAAAGTGAAGTGCAAAGTCAACATGTTTAATATATCATTATTTATTCAAAACCAAAAACCTTCTTCTGAATGGTTAAACCTTTTAGATATAAAGTTTTTAAATATATGTAGTGGACATAGGGAGGGGGTGAGGAAACACTCTAGACACTCTACACACTGGATACTACTGGATATCTCACACATTTTACTGGATACTCCAGTATGATCCAGTGTGAGGGGACACTCTGGACACTCTACACACGGGATACCACTGGATATCTCGTACATATTACTGGATACTCCAGTATCATCCAGTGTGAGGGGACACTCTGGACAGGCCAGAAGTTTGGGCCTACCCTCAAATGAAAAAAAAAAAAGATACGCTTCTCTTTCAAAATTATATTACAAGAAAGCAGAAATATTTAAAACAAACGTAACTGACTAGTTTTGATGTATTTACACTGTAAGCATCGTTTAATGAATGTGAAAGTTTATGTAAGAGTTTCATCAAAATACCCCCCTCTCTTGCCTTTATCACAGCAGCACAGATTCACTGCATCCTTTCCAGCAATTTTTGGAAATAGCTTGTGTCCAAACCCTCCCATCACCTTTACAAGCCTGAAAACAGTTCTGTCTCATTTACTGGAGCTCATTTGGAACTTGTGGGTCCAGCTCGTCCCTGCAGCTCAATGGAAGAAAGATCTGGAGACTGGGGAGACCAAGACATCGTTCTCAAAACTTTTTGATTTTCTTTGGACTGGATATAATTTTGGCACAATTTTGAAGGACGCTTGGGATCATTATCCTGTTGAAGAACGAAAATTTGTCCAGTGAAACGTAAACCAGAGGTCATTGTGTGCTGTTTTTTCTTGATCAACATAAAGTGAATGTCAGTGGATTAAAGACAGACCTGATATGTCACTTCAAAACCAAAAGTTTAAGCCTTTGTGGCAAAATAACATGACTATAAAATTACAGACTATAAAATAGCATGAAATACTATGAAAACCAGCCAGTTACATTTATTTAACATATTTCTAATGTTTCCTGGTAATAACATTTTGAAAAAACATTGTATTGTTTATGTTTTTTTTAAAACCGAGGTTGGGCCCAAACTTCTGGTCTGTATTGTATGTACTGGATGATACTGGAGTATCCAGTTTTACCCACCACAGGCAAAAAGAAAACACCCGTTTGCTCCAAAAGGACGAGAAAAGATAAAAAGCCTTTTATTTTTCAAGCAGTTAAAACACTCATGTGGAGGAACAAATCGATCAAGTAAGAAACAAGAAAGACTTGTTTGACTAATATGGCACAATGATGTCTGTTGCTCTGGTCTGTTATTTCCTGTATACTATTAGTCACATTTAATATCCATAATATTCTCTGCTTTGCATCTCATCACTGTACATAGAAAAACATGATCGAACACCGGTCTGTGTCGCCTACAGTTAAAGAATAGCATCACTATTATACAGTATCTCTTTCTGACATAAAAGAAATAATACAAAGATATGATTTATATCAAACAATGCTGGGATTATATAATAACTGTAAATGATCCTGCCGTTGGTCATGTATGAGAGAAGCTCAAAGCGGAGAAGATTTCAGCAGTTAGGAGAGGAGAAACACTGTGTGGAACAAACTGACAGCCAGACAATCAGTTCTCAAACAGAAACAAATCCTTCATCTGGTTTCTGAGGATGCTGGAGTAAAAGCTATGGTATCCTTTCATTCTCACTCTGTTTACACATCATGATTTTGGATGAGGTCAATTTAGATGTAGATCTGATGATGCCAATTTCTCACCGATGTACTTCCATCTACAAAAAGAAGCACCATTAAACAAAAAATATATATAAATATAGCATGTATCTCGAGATCATAGAGCTATAAAGCTGTCACATTTTAACCCCGCAGTTATGTAATTGGGCAAAATGTTGGTTTAATGAGTCCGAAACATCAGCTCTTGTTTAAGTGTTGAGCTTTGGTTTAATAACAGAATTCTAACAGCCCCAGTGCCTGTGTGTGTAAAGGAAAACATGACAAAAAAGGCTCGGCTTGCCTTGTTGCCCAAAGAAAGACTTTTGCTTCATGCACCATCTAACGATGGCATAATATCTCTGTAAAAAGACACAAGAGGCCATTTTATCCTTGAATTTGGCAATGGAGCTCACCAGATGGGGCCTCAGACCCAAGAGTCCAAGGGCTGAGGAGTCCGCTCCACTAAGCCAACAGCTGGCCTGCTAGCCCTGATGAAATGCCTCTTATCATTCACACCCTGCGAAGACAAAGGCGCGTTTGAAAGCCTGGTATTGGAAAGTGTAACATAAGTGGAACACAGCCAGAGTTCCCTACAGCCATAAACAGTTGGAGTTGGAGATGGCACGATACCACTTTTTCCTTTCTGATACCAATACTGAAAGTTTGAGCATTTGCTGATATCGATATCTAACAGTTTTGTTTAAAAACTATTAAAATGAACTCACTTTAACTGGTTAATTGAATTGATTGGTCATTAGTTGGTGTAGCAACTGCCATTCACACCACAGACAGGGGTTCAATACACCAATAAGAGTCCTTGGGCAAGACTCCTAACATTATTTTTGTCTGCACATGTAACATGATTACATTACATATACGTTGTGCTTTTTGTGTGTATAGCGTAGTGTATTTAATACAGAGTATTTTTAAAAGTATTTCTGCAGAGATTTTATTTGACTTTTATTTTAGACCTTATATTTTATATTGTTCTTGTGTCAAAAGAGCATCTGCCAAATTGACATAAATGTAAATGAAGCTAAAAGTAACACGAACATTGAACATTTTTACGTTTTTGAATATACGACAAAAATTGGAGTGGAAATCATATCCAATACAACCACGATACTCCAGCCATGTGATTTTATTGTGATATTTAAACATTTGTGATATGCCAAGTATTGTGATATGACATATTGTAAGGCACTGTGATTAATTACTTTTTTATTTACTTTTGAAATTCCAATTCCTACACCAAAGTTCATTTCAAGATTTATATCAAAGCAAAACAGAATTGTGAAATAGATAATTCAACATATAAAAAAAGTAACTGTTCTTACACTGATGTGCTTTTTACATTCTAATTATTTATAGACCAGGATTTGTACCTTATATGTTTAATATGCCTGTCCTACAATGGACTTGTGACCTGTTCAGGACGTTTCTCTGCCTTTCGCCCCTATGACTAATAGGATAGGCTCCAGAACCCCCCAGGACCCTGGTTAAGTGGTTCAGATAATGAATCAATGAATTAATTCATTCACTTTTAATATGCTTCTATCCAGAGGAGTTTACACTGTCAGACAATGTCTCACCCAGTCAATCCTATTGGTATGTTCAGGGGGGTTTAACTGGGTCAAACTGAGGCCTTTAAACAAATAATGACCTTTTCCAAATAATGATGCCACCCTATCCTTTTAAACTATATGTTTGGATCAGCTGCCACCTTGGGACAGGGTTCATCCCTGAGCAGGACCAAGTATTAAATACCGTGCAATCAAATTTAGGAACCTGTTTCTCATACTAGAGACTCAACTGGACGTCACTAACCAGTTAAACTCAGATCAGACATTACAAGCACTGCTCTCTTGGTGCGAAATGTGTGCATTTGAACACTAGGGCTGTCATGATCATGACTTTGTAGCTGCTTACCTGCCATATAAATGTAAATTTCAGTACAATTTAATGCACTTTTTGTCACGTTATGCAGTTATTACAATACACGCCAAACAGGCTGTTTAGTTATAGTGATTTTCTGGCTGTCTTTACTTTGTAGCTAATAATGCGTAACATTGCATGGTTGTGCACCTGGTTCCCATGCATATGGTGACATAATATGACTGTAAAATCTAATGACTGTGGAAAATGATCAGGGTGAACCTAAACAGTTGTGAACAGAGGATTATGTAATATTTGTAATAGGCCTGTTGAGAACATTTTAACAACAGCCAGTTTGCAAAATCTAGGTTAAATACCATAGGTGTGCAAAATTCACATGGAAGAGGTTTATTATATAAAAAGATATCTGACAAAAGGCAAATAATCCTGGCTGCTTAATAATAATAATAATAATAATAATAATAGTATTTATATAGCACCCTTCATACATTTGAATGGAGCTTAAGGTACTTCACATAAAGTCAACAATAAAAAAGCAGTAAAATAAGCAATAAAACACAGTAGTAAGATTCAAATATGAAGATTAAATAACAATAATAATAATAATAATAATAATTATAATAATAATAGTAATAAAAGGGGACACGCTTGTTGATGCAATAGGATCGAGGCTGTTTAGCCTCTTGCATACAACAGTTTGCATGTTTTTATTGTTTTATGTTTAATGTAAAAATAAGTTACACACATCCCGACAGGGAACAATATGGCATTTATTTGAGCTTAACGTAATGGAAAAAGAACTGGAGATGCTGAGTGTCACAGATACCGTTCCTGTAATACAGGGGAGGGATTGGGTGGTTGGTGCTAATTTGGCTAAGGCCCAGCCAGCTAGCTACCCAGGATTAGCAATGGTGTATTTATGGTTGTTATTATTAATTGGGGGGATTTTGTTTATTATTATTTTGGAGTATTTTGGAGATGTTTAGTTTATTTTTGAAGACTGTGGTACTGCTTAAGGGGGAGGGGCTTCATGGTCTTAAGAGGGTGTAGATGAGCACATCGGGGGAGAGTGAGAGGAGCTGGCAAGCAGATCACGCTCTTATAGGTTAGAGCTTAGGCTTCTTATGCCTTCAGTTGTTACCCCATTCTCCAGTTTATTTCTTTCATACCGTATATTTTTAAGTTTTTGTACATTTTTGGTGGGGAAATTTTGGATTATGTTTTGTACTTTGGAAAAGGGAAAAAGAAGAATTTTTTTTTTTGTAAAATAAAGCTTCACGGGACACTGCAAGAGATTTGACTGCCTCCAGCTTTCTTTCTGCATCCACCCTCGGCCTTCCCGTAACACTGAGGTTCCAGCACTCCCTGTCTTCTCGGTTAAGATAAGAGGCCAGGAAAATGGATGATGGACATTAGAAAAAACTTAAATATCAAATGTTACTACTTTGGCACATGGCCACATTTTATGTTCTGTTTTTTTCTTTAATATGTTAAAATCAGGACAAAAACAGTAATTATGCAGTAAAATGTACTGTGAGTCCTCTGTGTAGGATATATGAACTTATTTTTAAACATTTATTTAGTTCATTTAGTTCCATGATTGTGAAAAATGTTACAGCAATATGAGGAGGTCATGCCATTCTAAGTGTGCAGTGAAAACTAAACTTATGCAAGAATACATAATTTACAGTTTAGAGGTTAATCAGTTTATCACATAGATTGTTTAGATTGTTTTAGAAACAACTTTCATTCCAGTCAGATTACAGTTTAACCCCTGGATGTATTCTTGTAGCATTTCAGTGGGTTTGAACTCCATTCCACCATGTGTGGGGCGAGTGTGTTATCCACTACATTGTTTAACTTCATAACAATAACCCTTGTTCTCACCAGAAAGAAACAGAACCATCTTACTCATTAGAACAACAATGCAGTTTGGTTTTTTTTAGTAATCTATTAGTATGACCAACAGGCCTAAAACATGTTAAAATTATAAATAATAAAACAATAAAATATCCATTCTTGGGACTGCAGTTCACATTGTAATTAGATTAACATTAGGCTTTGCGGCTATAATTAATCATATGAGCAATCCCGCTCTATCTCAGGCTAGATTTGTTACAGAATCAGATCTGATTTATTCTTTTTTTTTTTCCTCCAACATCCAACTCATAATTTTCTGCTGAAATCAGCATGATACTAATACTTGTACTGGATCAGTGCCATCTCAGGCTACATGGAAATTGACATAAACCTATGTAGACATTTATAAAGGCCTATTTTAACAAGTGTCAGTCGTCGTAATGCTTTCTGAGGTGAAACAGACTAAAGCACCTTTAAAACACCTACTGCTTGCTGGAATAAGCCTTAATAAATGTTAATGTAGACTTGCATTAAGGGATTATGCAGGTATAATGTAACCTTACGAACGCGTGCCCTTCAGTAAAACGTGAGCACATATTTCCAGATTAACATACTAACAGTGAGTGTGAATTTACCTGGAAAGATTCCCGCTCTATCATGTGACACGGTCCATCTCCAACCCGGTCACTTTGATCATTGCTGCAATATCCATCTAAGGAGGCACAGAGGGGCTTATATAAGGCTGGGTAAGTGCATTCTCCTTATAAATGCCACCTGTCTGGACTAAAATGCTTGAATGCATCAAAACACACACGCTAGCACACACACTTCATTCCTAAGTAGGGCATCATGAGCGTGCATTCTGAAAGCTAGAGGACAAAGCCCAAGGATAGTGCTGACCTTGGTTTTTCTCCATTAAGGGCAGTGTGATGTCATCATTGCCTAGCTTTGCATTCTTCTGCTTTTTGGGGACTCCAGAGACGGCAGGCTGGAGATAGAAAGCACATTCAAACTCACGATCAGGCAAAGAAATTAAATTCATTTATTTCTCATTACTTTGAAATGAACCATGACCGGCTATTTATTGCCTCCTATATAGCGTTGTGGGATCGAAAAGGCGGTACCTTAAAGTGCGTTTTATTCCATCCTCCCTTGGAAAGCATGTGCCTTAAGTCTTTGTAGGCCCACACAGTCTGCAAAACGTGCGCCGCTGCTTTGGTCTCTCTTACGGACTGGCTATGGAATCGAAAATGCACATTCATTATGCGGCAACTGCTGGTGCGGAATTGTTTTGAGCAAAATCCATATTTCGTTGCATATGTGTTTTGCGTTTATGCTCAGAATCTATGATGTTAAAGGCCCATATCCTAAACTGTATGGTATTTAAAATTTCCCTTTTGTCCACTTGGCCAAGCTTGTGTGGGTTTATGTACCTAATTCATTTTTTCAGGTCCAGGCAGCTTTTGTTACTGTGCCTTTAAGTCTAATGTAAATGTAAATGTATGTAAATCACCTCTGTTCTGATTGGCTGTCTTGTACTGTGTCTATTGAAAAAATGGTTGAGCTTAAAACTCACTAAATGTGAATGGGTGGAGCTACAGACACACAGTACTGTACAAAAATCTTCAGCCACCTTTCATTTCTTCATATTTTGCTTTGAATCACCTTGTTGGTGCAAAAATACTATTTTCTGCCTGTCAGACTGTCTTATCTTTGGCATCTTGAGTAGATTAAATGAAAGAAATGGGAACAAATGTTTTACTGTGACAGGTTTCAAAGTGCCCAAAGATACAAGGTGACTAGATAAAGGTGTTTCAACCACTCAACATTCAAACAGAAATCAGGCAAATGGTCAGGTTCATGGACTGGACTGAAAATGAGAGCCTTTCAAAGTCCTTCAGGAAGCCTGGAGAACTGTTCCTCAAGACTACATTAAAAATACAAGAAAGTCTGGCTCTTTGGAAGCAAAATGTGAAGAAATGAGGGGTGGCTCAAGACTTACCTATACAGTACAGTATATAAAGGTTTTTGTGACCTCACAAAAAATAATAGATTCATCCCATGCTGCTTTTGCAGTCTAGTGTCCATATACAGACTGTATGGACAGAAAAGTGAATGGTTTTGTCTGCAAGCTACAACAAAGTTTTACAGGATAAGGTCCTGCTACCTTGTCCTGTTGATGGCCACCAACTTCTGAATGCCCTGTCCCTGAATGAGAAAGCGAGCATTCTCCAGATTGTCAGTGATGATCTCATGTATGGTATTAAGGATGGCCACGACTGTGTCCCCTTCCAGGTTTTTGGCAGGCCGCTGCTGGCCGCTGGGCAGGTTGCTGACCAGGTCTCTCATGGCGTAACTCCCTACAAGAAGCAAAAGTACCGAGGACACTAAACTGACCATCAGTGACCGAATAGAGTATCATCATCCATCACCCCAGTACTGGTAACAAATCTTTTGATTTGATTGCTTTTTACAGTCATTGATTTGATTGATTTATATAGTCATGTTCAAAAGTTTGCACACCCCCGGTCAGATTTAAAAATAATACATTGTATTGTATATACATTGTAAACAGAAACAGTGTAGCTTCCTACAGTGCAGCAGAAGCCTGGAACCATCACATGACAGAGAAGGGAACCATCGCATGACTGTCAGACAGGTTTTTAAGGAACATTTTCACAAGAAAACCACGAAATTGCTTTTTGATCGTTGAGCACTGGATGAAATGGAGATAATTGACAACTAGGTTTCTTTCAATCTCCTGAATCCTCACATATAGAAGCATTTTTTAGTTGTCATGATATTATTAATTTACTAATGTTATCATATAAATACATTAATGTACGCACCGGTACAAAGCATAAGATGCAAACTAAAATCGAAGTAAGAACTGGATATGCTTTCTTACCGATGAGATCTTTGTTTTTGTGGTCAATGGCCAGGTTGCGGAGAGCTATGGCGATAGCCCTCACCACTTTATCTGCATCTGAATGAAGCAGTTCAACCAGAATTGGCAAGCCCTTCTCTTTACGCACAGTCGCTCGGATATAATTGGACCACTGAGAAAACAGGGGAGACAGAATGATGGGCTATTAAAGCGTGCATTAATTTCAGGGCAGTCTCATTTACATGTGCGGATTTCAAAAGATAATTTCACTGGGTTGTAAAAAAGGGTTTCTTGTTCAGCCATGCTTTATGTCCCTCTGCAAAAGTGCTCTCTTTCTCTCTCTCTGTCTCTCTCTCTATCTCTGTCTCTCTCCTGCTATCTCTCTCCATGTCCAGTGGTCTCACTCACAGCCCACTGTCCTGCAGATAGGTTCTGAAGAGCCCCTGCCGCTGCCTCCAGAGTGTTTTGGTTGTGGCTCAACTTGAGGAGTGACAAGTACAGCCTCACAACCTCAGGCTGGTAAAGCAGCTCCAGACCTGCACACACACACACACACACACACACACACACACACACATACATCAAAGCTGTGAGCTACAAAAAAAGGCATAGTAGGCTTGCATGAGTGATTCATAATCCACCAAGTCGACCTCTGTATGAAATGAGTATAACAGACGCAGTAAAGCCATAATAATGTGATGTATGTTAGAGTTTATCATGACAGCGTAGCCAACGGCAAAGAAAAAAAAGATGAAATGTGCAGTTTTTTTCTGCGCATGGTGGTAATATGGCATTAATATGCTACGCAAGCTCCATCTTTGCTGCGTCTGTTCGAATAAGACCTTTAAAGGCCTCCCGCCCAACAGAGGCTCCTCTCCGAGCGACAGGCGCCCCGAACGCGCAGAAGAGATCCAAAATGCACAATGGCAAGAGATGACCTAAGGCATGTATCCACATCTAGTCTGGAATACAGAGACGCAATTCTTAAGAACTCTTTTATAAGCCCTCCAGAGTCTCTTAACGATTCCGGCTGCACAGCAATGAGCCTGGTTTCTGATCCTCCGGATCCTCTGGAGCAAGCCTACTTATCTCCACCGAACCGCAGGAGACAGAAGGGTGACTCAAGGGAGCAGAGCCTCCACCAGGAATAAAGCCATCAGAAGCTGTTTACCTTGTCAACACCCACTTGACGGTGACAGCAAAAAATGATAAACTACATAGATGATGTTAACCACTACACCCGCTCACGAAGGGATTGGCACAGATGGTTTCGGTCCTTTTCCACAAGAAACGCTCCCTTTTTTGGTGCCATTCATGGGTATCTTGGGATCCTTAACGGCAACTAAAGCTGACAGTCAGGGGACCTCTATGTTTCAAATCAGGAGACATGTGATCACAGGCTGTCAGGGAAAAAAGAAGGGATCTGAAAATACAGATGGCAGGATGGGTGCCACGGAGAGTGGCAGACACACAAACAGGGGTAGCGCGGCTCCGAATGCGTTCACAGACCTTCACAGATTTTCTGATATCACTTTAGTTGGGGTCGTATCGGGAAGGATTTAGATAAGAGAGCATTGGGATGTTCGAGTCGGCACAGCAGAGATATCGTCGTTCTTAGACTTGGTGACCTAGTTACATACAATTACATGACACTAGACCTCAAACACAAATCGGCCCTTTTCTTCATCCCTTTTCTCGTTGATTGGACACGTCACTAATCCGACCTGATGCATCAACACCCAAACACGAGTGTAACAAGTGTATCGCCCTGCTGTTTCCGTCCACTTAAGAAACCCTTTCCCTGCACGCTTCACACGGCAGCCAAAACCACTTAATTACCCTCCCACACGCAGCGAAAGCTGTCTTGGCTTGGTCTTAAGCCTCCGCTGCTCGGTGTGCAACTGCGGCCTCGGCTGATCCATGCTTCTGCGGCTTCTGCCGCACGATTCTCACAAAGCCACCCCCAGCCTGGAAGCTTTGTCTTCTTCCTGTGACCCGCCTGCTCCCTGCAGCGAAGCACGCTCCCACACTCTCTCCATCTGCCAACTTAACACACACTTGACTTCAGACTAAACGCGGGCTGCATATGCTGCCTACATCTCCACAATTCGGCCCGATTCATTACACGGATGAGTCTTCCGGAGCATCCGATAGGCGGTCCATGTGCTAAAACGAGTGCTTGCAAGCATGGCCCACTTATTACAGCTATTAGTGCTCCACATGGAAAGACAATGGACGTATTTTTCCTTGTAGCGGTAACCCATGAAATGGACATGGTAGGGATGTAACAATACAGCATTTTATATTGATCTGAATGGTACAGAAGGGCCACATATGGGCTCGTAACAAGGATACACATCTGGGAACAATTCTTGAGGCTTTTCCTACTGGATTGTGGTGAAATCTGGTTGTTATTTTTACAATGTTATTTCTCACATGGGATGGTGTTGATAAACCTTGATGGCTTTCGACTATGTATCTTCTCCAACTGTGAATGGAAGAGCCCACATACAGCCACTGGTAACCGTACTTTTACCACTGGGGCAGTGATCCTCTAAAGTAGTGGTCACTAACCCTGGTCCTAGAGATCCACCTTCCTGTGAAGTCTAGTCCCAGCCTCCATCTGCAACACCTGCACTGGCTAATGAACTTCTTGACTGCCTGGAGCCTTAAGTAAGGGGCAGGGGGCATCATGGTAGATTGGAGCTAAACGTGGCAAAAAAGATCTCCAGGAGGAGGGTTGGTGACTACTGCTCAAAGGCTAAAGTAAAACCTTGTTTAGTGGAACTGTTTTGTTGTGAATGCAGAGAACACTCATTAACAGTGTTTTCAACACACAACACACTTTACGTTGGAGATTAACTGGAGGGTTTTTTTGGTCGGAGGAGAGGGGGGTGTTTCAGTCAGGCTAAATTATGTAACATCTATGGGCCAACAACAGGCTTGTTGTCCATCTGATAATGCCAATGAGTGCTTACCTACTTTGAGCTCCTTCACACTGTGTTGGTCTAGAAATCTCACACTCTTTTTGTTTTCACTTTGATAAAGTCTACTTTCACCCACATTCAGCCCCAAACTTCACATGATTGTGCTCAGCCGATCTTGTTACGAGATCTGGCCCCATGAGGCAGCCTCAAAGCTAACATATTAGCTTCTTACCAGAGTATTACAGGAAACTTTTATACTCAGTTATACTCTTAAAAATAAGGGTGCCAGAAAGGATTCTTTTTGTGATGCCTTGGCAGAACCATTCTTGATTCCCTGAAGAACCTTTCAAGGGATGGTTCTTAAAAGAACTATTTTAGTAAATGAGATGTGTGAGTGTGAAGAATATTGAAAGAAGCTCTACATAATGTAGAAGGTTTTGGAGGAGTCTCTAGATTATGTAATGGATCTGTACACATATCTTTAACAAAAAGCAATTGTTCTTCTCTGGTATTGCTCAAAGAACCCTTGGTGGCACCTTTTTTTAAAGAGTGACATTGTACTTTTATAATCCGTAATCCTTAACTGAAAATATTAGCATATTAAATGCAAGGCCAATTTTAAGCCTATCAAAAAATGAATGTTTTGAATCGTTACACCCCTAGGATATGGATGGTGGCAAGGATGAAAAAAGAAAGGTGAAAGCCAAGGTAAAACTGCACCTTTTGTTGGCAGCGTGCGCTTGGGCATTTCCAAAGTGCTGTATGTTTTGTCGCTTGCTCCATGCCTCCTGCCTGAAAAGGCACAGGACTATCAGCAACGCAACGCTGGTGCGTTTCAACAACAAAAAAAAAAATCTCAAGCAACAAGCGCTCGCATTGTCCAAAGCTTGAGTGTATGTGTGGGAGGCACCGTGGGTGTTGGAGTGGGAGTGCTGAATAAATCGAGTGTATGTGACATGACTGGAATAAAGCATCAAGGTTTTTCCACCACTGACTACAAAACACACACAAGGCAAGGCAGGAACAGAAGCAGACTCACACTGATTGAACCACTCCTCTGCAGATGAAGACAGTCGGACCAACAGTGCAAAAGCAACCACATGAAAAGGAGACACGCACAATGGCAGAATACATGTTACAAGCTAATGGTGGCACATTACAAACAAACTGGTATTACAACATCTGCTCAGATGTTCCAGATTAGGGAAAATGACTATGGATCCTGGCGTCAGCGTTAAGATATTGTTACAAAATATCTATACATGTATCCTGCAGGTGTAACCTTCTGCATCTACTTTAATGCGACAACAGACACCACATTAAGACTGATGGAATTTCAGTGCTTACTGCAGTAAGGAATTGATTCTTAAAGAGATTTATGCACTAAGTAGCTGACCTTTGGTACCACGTCCGCCGAAACAGTCCGTCTCGTCCTTCTTCTTCTGGTGGCTCCTTGGCTTTATGGTTTGGGTAGAGGGGTTGCCGTAAAACCTCTCAGCCCCAGGCACCTCTTTATGCACATGGTAGGAGAGATTGCGCAGAATGCAGACACAGTTCTCCACGGACTTGGGGGGGGGGGGGGGGTTGCAAAAATCAAAGAAGGGCAGAAGAAAGTAAACGGGACAAAGATAAAAATAACAGGTGTAATTCTGACCACAGCCAATTTCATTTCGCACTGCTGGACATGGCAAAAAAGGTCCCTCATGGGAGTGCAGATGGAGTATCAGAGTGTCATATTGCGGGACAATAAGAGTGTAATATTAGCAGTATTCCAGGTGCAGGCATAAAACGTCAGTATGCTATAGATTTTCATCAATCTCTGGGGGCTGTTTTCTTTTTTTTTGTTTTTCCCAATCTTTCTTTGGCTAACCTTTGCTTACATTAAGCAAATCTGGCCTACCTTATTATTCATATCCCTCTTAGCCACGGCAGAGTAAAGGGCATGAAGTAGAGCATCCACAAGTCCCTCACACTCACGCAGCCTCTGGCGAGCTTCAGCTCCATCGGAACTCACGTTCCTGCAGGAGATATAGCTCCTGTAAGCTATACAGACCTGCACAAACATGGTACCATTCATACAGGTCATTCTCACAGTTGAATTCCAGTTGCCTTGAATGATGTGGTCGAATGCAACCGCTTTTTGTGGCACTGCTACACAAATCCAACAACAAGGTACCATGACACACAACAAATACCTTAAACATCCTGATGTGTTCTTGAAAACAGTGGTCCATTCTGGATCTCCTGGTCTGGAAGGGTCATTAGGGTCCCCTCTTAAGCCAGAGTGTGGGATGATGATCTCGTCCGTCAGTGTCTGAAGCCCATGATTGATGACTACCATCTTCAGAGGTTCATGAGAAGAGAGATTCCACAGAGTTCCTGGGGGAGGGGGAGTGTTTAGATTTTGACATTTATTGAAGGGCGGTGCTATCAGGAACCTTACTATTATGAATGATTTAGGAATGAAGACTAACACATCATCACTTAAAATAACCAAAATGTTATCTTTAGAGTAAAATGTTTTTAACATTACCTTCTCATTAATGTATGCTTTTTTAGGAATGTAACAGTGCAGTGTTATACTAAACTGTATTGCAGTGTTGTATCATTGTATTGTGACTAGCAGGTAAGTTCAAAAGGTTAAGGTTAATCAATTATTATTATTAATAAATTTTTTATAACACTTAACACTTTGATCAGCTGAAAATGGCAGCATTAACATATTAATCTATATATATAGATGAGGGGAACCCTCAGGGCCTTCCAGGCCTCCATAGAAGCCATCCAGATAATGAGTTCTGGGAACTAAAAAGGGCATGCCTGTAATTTTAGTTCATTTTTATTCAACTGAATAATGTTTGTACTAGGCAAGTACTGCATTAGTGCTCTTACTTAATTATTAGGTTTTGCTAGGAAGCAACAGAGAGAAATTGTTGAAACTTTCACTGGAAAATTATCCAGTTATATTTTTTTCTTCAGGGTATCTGGTCAGATACACTTATTGATTAGGCCCTAGGGTGCTTAATTGAAGTCCTAATGTCAGTTTAAAAACCAACACAGTTTGAAATGCCAGTGGAATGAGCCAATCATGTTTTGATGGAAAAAAATGTTGAGTAGGGGTGACAAAGTTCTTGTCAAAAGCCTATTAGCGTCCAATTGACACCACCCCTGCCAGTGCTGCCCTAAGCAATTGCCTATGTTGCCTATGCCTAGAAACACCCCTGACCTTAACACTAACATGTTACCTGAATCCCATAGGGGCTGTATCAGAAATTATCATAGAGATGTGTTTTCCTTGTATTTTGTTTACTGAGGCATCTTTGCCCTGAAGACCTAGTTCTAATAGTCACAGTTTGCCATAGTCCCAAGACAGAATGTTCATGCCCGCAGATCCAATTGAGCTCAAATGTTCCACTCTTACTGTGCACGAAACATGACAAACCTGTGACCAACTCCCGGACCTCCATATCACTGGACTTTCTCAGCAGCCTCAGGAGTGCAGGAATGCCATCACTGTTCTTGATTGCAACCTTGTTGAAGTGATCCCTGCCAAAGGAAATATTACGCAGGGCGCCACAGGCCTTTCGGTAAACCTCAGCTTTAGGGTGGTCCAGCAAACCCACCAGTACAGGGATGCCTCGCAGCTGCCTCACGTCCTGCTTCACCTTGTCGTTCTCATAGCAGAGATGCTGGAGGTAGGCTGCGGCATTTGATTTGACTGGGTCCATGGGGTGGCTGAGCATCGCTATGACCTCCCGCAAGTTGGGGTCCCTCCAGCGCGGGTCCTTGCGAATGGTGTCCAGACTGACCATGCTGGCACGTTTCTGTGGAATCAGGGTCTGCATCCTGTACAGGTCCTGCAGATAGGGGTGCGGTAGTGGGCCCAAATGATCATCTACCGCAAGGTCCAGAGTGGGCCTCATGTGGAGGGTTCCTCCCATCATAGGATGACTGATGGCAGCGATTCCTGACCTCAGATCAGCAACATCTTGATCTCCTTTAGTTGCTCCATTGCACACTGTTGCACTCTGGCCAATTCGACCAAAGTCCCGGTGAAGGGGGAGAGTATAGCAGTTCTCTGGTAAGTAGTTCCTGGTGGGCAGGGTCGTGTAGGGAGGAGGGTACTGGAAACCATGGGGCATGGTGCCATGGTTACTGAGGGCTACCCGAGGACTTTGAAGAGTGCTGCTGTGCTGAGCTGGCTGATCCTTGATGCTGTTGCCCAGAGTGTCAGGCAAAGTGTTAATCTCAGTATGGGAGGTTCCAGTGGCAGCCTGGCTTGAGAAACATTCTTCTTCTTTCTCCAGTGAGACATTTGGCAAGAGAATGCCTTCCGAATCCTGGGAGCCTTTGCATGTTGTCTGAAGTGTCTCTGTTGCATCACTCGGACTTTCCTGAGGAAGAAGCCAAGAATACAGAGAAGTTTATCTCTCTACATGTTTTTTCTGTTCATAATCAGTGATTTATTCACACTTTCTGTTCATCCCTAAATGTCAGAGACATTATTATACCAATTAAAGACCAGGGTTTTAAAATGAAAGGGGAAAGTTCTGAAGCTGTTCTGCTGTGCTGGCAACAAGTGAGGACTGAATATACATTTATCTGGGGACCTGACATGCATACCTCACAAAGAAAACAATTTTTCACCCGGCTGAAAATTAGTTTAATGCAGACTTTGATGAAATGCGTTTCAGAGGAGCTCCTATTGAGCTAGGTAAATAGCCAGCAGCAGGGCATTCGATGCAATGAAGTAGATCCAATTTACTTTAACCCTATGTTTGCCATATAGCAGTTTGCCGATATCTGTAAAGTGTTTTGTCAATGTCACAGAAGAGCACAACATATACTGACATGGTTGCAAGGACAAGAACACTGGAAAGTAACTAAAGGTGCAGACTATACCATTCATACCGGTTACGATATAATGAAACAATACTGGCACTTTGCCAACAATAACTGAGTTTGTGTTTGTGATTTAGCTCAATGAATGTGTGAGGTTCTGTAAGCATGCTCACCTCCAACTGTTTTGGCACAACTTCCTCATGAGAGCTGCAGGCACTGAGAGGGTTCAACTCAGTGTCAGGGCTTGAGGACTTCTCTGTCCCTATTCCTGAACTTTCATCATTCTGCAGCAGCAGCCCAACACAGAACACCATTACTGCTATAAATGTCCGCTATTATTTAAAACATACGCAGGGCTGTTTCTTGGTACCAGTGCTATAAGCAGTTGCTAAGGGCTATACAAGGAGTACCGCATGTCCGTAGATGCTTACGGCAGCCATGACATTGGCAGACATAATGCTTTAAAGTATTCGCTGCTTAAACTCACATTGAAATGTGTTGTATTTTACTAATTTATAAGTGAATTTCAGTTGTATTAGTTCCTCCAGGTTAGAATGAGGTTTTAATCAATTTTTATCCTAACATACAAAGTAATATCACTGGGGTGAGTGGAGTGGAGTGGAGTGGATGTTTCTTAGGGGCCCCAAAATGTATAGAAACAGCCCTGGATACATATACAAATATATACAAAAAATGTACAAATTATAAAAAGATAAATGTACAAGAAGTATACAAACTATATCCAAAATTTCCCCTTATCCCAAATGTTGTTAGTTTATCCTACAGCCACAAGGCTAAAGTATCAAATAAGTAAAGTCATCATTTAGCACTGGTTTACTTGTTTGGTTTTCTGGTTTACTTTCCGGCACAGCACATTACTTTTAGTTACATAAAGCAGTGCAAAAATAAAGATCTAAACATCTTGGCTGATCGGTGATCAGAGGGGAAAAACTGAGTAAATGTCCATTTTGGCCCAACCATTGCCTTGGACTGAAAGCTTACCAGCAAACACCAGTCTAGAAAAAAGTGCCCACAAGTGTCTTGTTTGTGCATCCAAAACTGAACATGCTATAATCCTGACATAAACCACTTTCTGTCCTGCCGCCTGTTGCTATTCAGTCAGCAGTGACAAAGCTAATGGTGTGCCACCACAATGCAGCAGATACAAAGCATCTATCACTCCCAACATCAAGATTCAAGATTCAAGATTCTTTATTTGTCACATGCATAGTTATACAAGTACAACACGCAGTGAAATGTATCAAGAGTCTTTCCCTTTAACTCCACACAACCTACATTAGCCTCTGCGTTGGGTGTGCTTCCATTGGTGGAGGTGACTGTGGACAGGTCAGAGGAGGGGGTGTCCAGCGTATCTTCAGCGGGTGGTACCTCCTCAGCCTGCTCTTTGGTCTGCCTCTTTGAAGGCACCACCAGAGGATCGTCAGGGCTCTGTTCCTTTTGGACCAAAGGAAAACAGAAAAAAGATCAGTCGAAAAAGGACTTAGCTGTAGTCCTCTCGCTCTCTATCCTTCTCTCTTCTTTTCGGCAGGGTTTGACCTGAGCAGAATCTTAAACCACCAACAAGCCAACATGCCTGTGGAGGCATATTATTCTTTCAGGAGTATATTGTGGTGTTTCGTAGGGCTCCGCTCTAACATAAAACGGTGCCTCAAATAATTAATCTGACTTATCACGATACAGTACAGCCTTAAAAGCACCTAAGGCAATTTTGTGAAATTACTCTCATCCTGCAGCAAAGCAACTCGCAAACATTCTTAAGAGAAAAAAAATAAGCACATCTTCCTCAGATCTGTGAATAATGCATGAGCCGGGCCTCTGAACACCCTCCATAGATTTCTCCAACCAGAACCGTCCAGACACAACAAAGTCCTATAAGCCCTTCCTCTAGCAAGTGGCGGGTCTATAAGCAAACCTACAAGAAGAAAAAGCAATAATGTCCTAGTTTAAAAGCAGGGACTTATGTAAAGCCACTTAATTGCGTGTCCACAGTTCTTTTCGTGACTTCAAGATAGCAATGTCATGAACGCATTCCCCTGCATTAAATATTTCGGAAATGCGAGCGTCCGCTGCTTCTCAGTTATTGCTCATATCTCTCCCATCTTTTAGAGTAATTACCAGGCTATCAAGCTCTTTACGGCCTCGAGTGCAGTAGCTCTAGTCTTCAAATCATAAAGCAATCTCCTTTAAATGACAGTGCATGATGAGGCGGTTAAGAGAGGCAGTCGTGCATTTAGAGGAGGATGTGAGGACGGATGGACTGTCAGTCGAAGAGTGTGGCGAGAAAAAAATGGCTGAAACGCTTTGCAAACAAGCATCAGTCTTCCGACAACAAATCTCTGCAGGCAGCTTTTCTCCATCACTGATGAAAAGACAGATGCGAGACATGTCAACGAGAATATCCTCTTGTTCCGCTTGATGCCTGTGACGCTCTGGAACAAACATCAGCTGCCGTTATTTTACCGTGAATGGAGAATGTTTACAGACAGATATGACCACCGCGTTGAAAAGGGAGATGAATCATCATTCCCTCAACCAGCAGCTTTGGAGGTCTCAAGCTGTCAAGGAGAAATCCCCATTAAACTCAGCCTGATGGACTGACATGGGGCTCTGAGGGACCTTGCTGAAACGAGTACATGGCAAAAGTGTGAGAGTCTGTCAGTTGGGATTTGCATTAGTTCTCTTCCACATTCATGAGTACTGGGAACTCTTCAGTGATCTGGTAGGCCAACTGCAAAACTCCCAATCCTGCATAAGCTTCCTAATGCACCTTTATGGCGCGACGTGTCATCCCTACTAATTCGAACACCCTGTGCCTTTACTGCCACTCATTCTATTCTCCCCTCCTCTGGGCTTCAACTCTCAACCCCTCCCACCCTCCTTCACGTGTGCATTTGGTCCCCATTGTGGAAACTCTTATCAGTCCCGCTGCACGGGCCGAGGAAACAACGTGGGGCTTAGCGATTTATAATGAGCTGCCGTGACCCGCTCAAGGGCACGGCAGCCACACGCCAACCACAATATCTGTCACAAACCCGGGGTTTGACAGATGAATCATTCACCAATGACAAAGTTCAGGGGCGGAATGGTTCATGCACTATTCACACCGCCCCGAGCTACGGCCAGGGTGGTTGAACTATCAGTGGCACTGGACCTTGCACGAGCCAGCACCCATGTTTAGGCATTCCAGCTGAGTGGTTTGCTTGTCCGCCGTCTCCGCTGCGGATGTTCTCCCACACCTCGCCTCCCTCTCTCTCTTTCTTTCTCTCTCTCCCTCTCTCCCTCTGCTTGCTGACAGAAGTTTTCATGCATGCTGTCTGTCAACTGCTTGGGTGGACTCCCGCCAACAGGGTGCTCTTTTCGCAGCAGCATCACACGTCTTTGCCTCTGCAGTATGCCTGCTAGTCTTAGCAGGAAACATCATCACAACAGGACCCCCCCACCCCCACCCCCTAAAGCCTCCCTGTGTTGCTTCAGCCAAGCACAGATCCAGCATAAAGCCTAAGACATCTGGCTGCAGTGAACCCACCAACACCACCACACCACCACCACCACCACCATCTCCCCTGAGCCTGAAGCCACTTAATCACACAGCAAAGCTGCACATTTACATCGGCTTCCACATGTCACAACCTCGTCTGCTGTGGAGATTTGGTTGACGTCATTCGAAAACCCATTGCTACAGGTATTCCTGCGGCTTGCTCAAATGGGTATCAGCGTATTGAGTGTGTGTCAGAGCAAAAAATCCCATAAACTGAAAGTGTGGGGTGTCCAGCCCCTTAGCAGCATCAGTCCAGCATTCTCCACATGCAGCTGTGGGAGGGCATTGCAGGCATGGATGTTAGGCAAGCAGCGTGCGGAGAGAGGCGGCATTGATGCCAGCACTCACCTCTTTCACCTCCGCAGGCATGGTGCTTCTCTGCAATGGAGCTGTGTCGACTAAGTGGAGACCAGTGTCTCTCTTCCTCTCTCCCTCTCTCTCCTTCTCCCTCTCCTCTTCTCTGCGTTATGAATGTGCGCGGAATAGAGTTTTCTCTCCTCTGAGCGCGGGTGATGGCTCAGATGAGAGCGGCCATCCTTCCTCCCGGCTCACACATCCACACGCACTCGATCATGCTCACACACATGCAGGCTTGTACGCACACACACACGCACACACATACACATGCACACACACTCAGGCACACACCCCCAGTCTCTCGCCCAGCGCTCGTTGGGTTGGAGGTGCTGAATCGACAGCGGTGGCCAGAGCCCCTCTCTCCGCAGGACGCTTTTAAGAAGCCCTCGTAAAACGAGAACGGCTGCCAGTTAATTTGGAATGGAGGGAGGTGTCTCCAAGTAGAGCGGATGCGGAGGTTGAAATCCAGCTCTCTCTCTCTCTCTCTCTCTCACTCTCTCTCTCTCTCCCTCTCTCTCTCTCTCCTCTCTCTCTCTCTTTCTGTCTCTCTCTCTCTCTCTCTCCCTTTCTCTTGCTCTCTATTCTGTCGGCTGTGGAGCAGAATGCGCACACACGTCCTAAGTCACACACACACACACACAAACACACAGAGGCAGGCTTCCCTTTGGGGCTGACAGGCTTAGGTCTTTTTCTCACACAGACACACACACGCGCGCGCATCATGAGAGAGGGAATGTGGGCGGGAGGGGGGGGTTTAAAAGAGGGAGTGTGTGCATGTGTGTGTGTGTGTGTGTGTATGTGTGTGTGACCCCTCTAGCCCAGCCCTAGCAAGCACATACGAGTGAAGCAGTGAAGGACAGTTAGTGTTCTGCAGATGAAAGCAAGCTAGTCAAATCCACCGTCACACTCCAGTTAAGCCCCCCGCTCCATTTATTACAAAGAAACACCGTAGACTAATTAAAGCTAGACCTTCTCTGACCGAATGAGGGGCTGAAAATGAATTACTCTATTCAGCTGAGATGCGCGAGACACAATCTACTGGACACACTGAACTTCTTAGGCTTTTGGAAAGGCTCTGTCATCATTGTAAATGGAAAAATGACTGTAGCATAGATGGCCGGCTATTGTATGTCGTGTAGCTATAATACATATTGTTGGAGGATATATAGGACAATTTAGCCCATATTTTTCATTTATACTATGAAGTCCAGAGTACATGGACTGGGTAAGCACAACAAAATGTTTGGGAAGGTTGCCATATCTCTGTTTGATAAAACTTTAAAACGTCCTCTCTCCATTCGTTCTCGTTTATTTGGCTTGTTGGTTCTTTTTTGAAACATTCTGAGTACATATTCAGTCAATGGAATGTCCTTTTTGTTTGTGTTTGTTCTGTTGATGTGCTCTGGCCTTTACAAACATATATTGTTCAGTAAATTCCATGACAATGGGTAATGCCAATATAAGAAAAGATAATTGACCATAGAATATAGTAGGAGGCCTTTGGTTGGTTTGAATGTCATTGTCCACCACCAATTTATTGAAAGAAGTCGTTTCCTTCAGTATCTTGGTCCGTTGTATGCATTTGCAGATGGTACCCCAAAGTCCAAAGATGGAGACAAATGACATTTTGAAAGCTTTTTCATTCTACAGACACCTTCACCTTGGAATGTTCTGTGGGCCATTCGTCTAGGCATTGGTTCTACTATGAGGAGATGCCATCTGTGGTCAGGAGTCCCAAGAAACGTAACTGCCCTCACAATCTCTGGGTGAGTGAGTTGGGCCTCCCTCTTCCCTGTCTCTCAGTCCAATACTAGCTTTCACTCTCTCAGCGCTAGTACTACGGTGTGATGGGGAAGACTAAGTCGCAGTGGCAAGTGGGGAGAAAATGGGACAAAAATCGAGAACAAAAGCGCGCTCTGATATTTCCTATTAGCACAACTGGTGTTAAGTCACAGCAAATAATTTTACTCATTCTGAATAAAAACAATGAAGCTTGACTCTGCACTTTACACTGTGTAAATGTAGATGTTTATGATTGTGGAACAGTCTGGTATACTTTCGTATCAGTCGATTAAAATAACTGAAAAGCTAATAGCCAAAAGAAATTATTGTAATGGTTCCAGCAGAACATGAACTAGAACTAGGACTGTTGGTTTTTGTTAGTTCTCATTTGAGTCAGTTCCCTTGGTTTGTCAGTTCTTTTTCCAGACATTCTGAGGGCAAGGGTTGGGCATGGTTAGGATTTGACTGATACCGGTATCGATACTGATATTGCTTATCGATACCAATATTTATCGAGACTCATTGATCCTACTCTCCATAATTTCGGGCAAAAAATTTAGAAATAAGGAGCTAAATTGTGTTCTGAGTTTCCTGTATGTATAATGAGGGAGGAGCAATCGCTCGCCTCCCTCCCACTAATCCAGTCCAGCATTGACCGTTTGAAACTGCAGCTGTGTTAGAACGTATTAATACATCAGGAACACCAGTAGCAGCACTATTTGTCCAGGAGATTCTCCAGATTTCAGTACTAACAAGTCAGAAACTGGTGTACCAATTTAGTACAGGTTCTTGATATCCACCCCTACTGAGGACAACAGCAAGCATGAGGATGTTCGTGTTTATTCACGCTTGTCCGCTTAGTGTACTCTGCCCTTTTGAGTGACCTGGTCAGATGGGAACTGACCACAACCTTCCACATGAAGAAATACCCCTCCCTTCCTGAAGGGACGCACTTCTGTTGGGGCCAGTGGAAGAAGAGACAGCACACTCCAGGCGGTCTCCGTACTCCTCTTCATCTTCAGTCGAGATGAGAGCCATAACCCGTTCCTCGTCTCGCTCCATTCTGGTGAGGAATTACCATCAACAGAGTGATTTAGCATGTAATTTAATTCTGTTTAAGCAGTGATTAATCCTTCTCAAATGGCACGTTCACATATGTAAAGTAAGCTACTTATCAAAATAGTAATTAAGATTACACGCTCCCTCTCTTTCTCTCTCTCTCTCTCTCTGAACATCTGTCTCTTTCCAAATCCTATCTTTTATAACATTAGTGTCCTCAAAATAATGGCGAGATAGGTCAGGATTACATGGCCCTGGAAAGCGAGGAGCGGGAGAATCGGGCAGCGTTAAAATGGGCAGATACGCGGTGGGCCGCAAACAAACACCCACACGCCGAGTAATGGCTCTATTACCTAGGCATGGAGTGTTCTGTTTGGCGCATTCCTTTTTTTTCAAATGATAATACCTTGTTTACTAGGCTCACAACTGGAAGGCCAGTGAGGTTCAGCTGGCGCTGTGTCCAATGTGATGTTTTGCTCTTGCTGGGAGCTTGTTTTCTGCTGTGATGACCAAAAAACATCAAGGCCAAACAGCCCTGGAGCTGAAGCAAAACAGAGAGAAATGTAACAGCAGACGAGCCCAGGCGGCGCATGCCTGCAACAAGAGCGCTCAACCCACAGACAAATGCTTACACATGTAGCACGTCGTTGTTTGTCTCCTTTGCGGCGGTTTTGATGACGCTCTTTGAAATTTTGCACCGTTCCTCTCCGTGTGAAGCCGCGGGCTCATTTTCATAATCAGAGTCAACAGCGTGCCGCATTGTGGTCCTGAGAGACCTTATTGCAAACGGTGTTTGACAGAGAGACGTTTTGGCGAAGGGGGGAGGCCTGTTTGCAGTGGGGGGGTGGGGGGGTGGCGGCGCAGTTAAGCCTGTTTGAGAGCTTAAGTCAGAAGAGTCAGCAATGGCAGTTGACTCAGAACAGGGTACCTGTTTAACTCCAGAACCGGAGCAGCGTTAATGACATTACTGGCTGGGGCCTGCGGATGCTGCCACGGAGGATAACGCGCTAAAGACGCTTGTGGAACATGCGTTCCTCCCCCGGGCGGCGCAACGTTGGGTGAGGGCCCAGTGCAACTTTTATGATGAATAATAAATGGGGTACAACTCTGTCTGAATTGCGATTAATAATAAATGTAAGACAACTTTCCCTGGCGAGAAGCTATCTGGGCAGATGATTTATCCGGTTTCTTTGCTGTCAGCTGCCACCGCAGGAGGCATTTCATCATGCCAGACTGAAGACTGCGCGGATGCTGCGGAATGTCACTGCATTTCAAGCGCAAAATCAGCCGGACAGCAATGACCCTGATGCTCTGGCATCTTAATTAGAGGGAAGAGGGTTTTGTGTGTGTGTGAGAGAGAAAGAGAGATAGGCAGAGAGGGAGAGAGAGAGAGAGAGAGAGACACGTATTCATGGCAGAGCAAAATAAATCACTAAAGGCTTGATATAGAGGGTCGTGTCCTCCAGCAGAGCATACAGAGTAGAGAAACACACACATGCAGCCCCCAAAGCAAATCTTTGCTGACATCAGAAGGTCTCGAGACCAAAACAGTCACGCCAGGTCTGAGCCTCATGTCCTTTACGGTATAATGCAAGAGTGGCTAATTAAGCGCCTGCCCGCTGTTTTTATGATACAGCGTAACGGTTCACAACCCACTGCTCAAGGACTGCTGGCTGATCCATATTTTTGTGCTGCTGCTGCTTTCTACATCACAGAACCAGATGCTCAGCTTTATCTCATCCAGTCATGGTGGGAATGGAACAGAAATGTGGACCGTTCTCAGGTCATTCATCTCCAGGATGATCCAGTGATCATGTGGGGCACAAGTGGTCTGAAATAAGACGGTACCATGGATCTATAACACCAGTGATGAAGAAAACACAGTACCCAACAGCGCTGTAGCCTCTGGGATCTCAGGTCCAGACCCAGGGACCCTCCACTTTTCTGATGGTCACTAAGCTCTTCCTGGAGCTGCTGTAGCTTTGCGTATATGGGCTGACGAGTGGTTTAATAGAGGCGGCACCAAACAGGGATAAGCAAGGGCCTATCAGTTGAAAATGCTGGACTGGGTAATGGAAGGGAAATCCATCCATCCATTATCTGAGCCACTTATCCTTAACCAGAGTGGTGAGGGTGTCACAGGAGTCATAGGGTAAAAGGCCAGACCATCTCATGGCAAACACAGCAACGGACCCTCAACCCCAAGAATGAAACCCAGGGCCTACTTGCTGTGAGCTGACAGTGCGACCCTGGGGTTCAGAGCCTTCAGCCATGCCTTTTGCCTTTGGAACGCTCTTCCACAAGACATCCGTTACATTGACTCTCTTCCATCCTTCAAACCCCATCTTGAAACAGGTCTCTTTAAACTTGCTTATTCTGTCTGACTCTAGCATTAATGGCATTTGCTATTATTTTATTTTTACTTATTTTGCTGCATTTTATGTCAGGTTTCATTACTGATGTCTTGTTACATAGTTGCACACTATATCTGATTTCACTTTGTATTGTAAGGTATTACCCACCAATCTAGGCTTGTAAAACCTAGCCTGAAATTGCACACACTCATGGTAAATGTGTTTGAGCAGTTGAGTACAGTGATGCTTTTAGGTGCTTTTCTTAAGGTGTTTATTAAAAATAGCTAATTTTAAGGATTAGTAAGTATTAGCAGATTCTCAACTTTTAGTATTTATATTGGAAGCGGTATCATACCATTTCTAGAAAAAAAACGTAAAAAACACATTCCGGTATTTTAAATAAAATGAGGACTCACCAGAAATTTATGTCCCACATACTTTTTAAATAAAATGAGGACTCACCAGAAATTTATGTCCCACATACTTTTTAAAAAATATATTTTAAACTGCAATCCTGGGACTTTTAGAATATGTGTATTTTTTTAGTGGTAAACATTTAATTTTTTTTTAAATGTTTTTATGTTTTATTTTGTGTCCTTCATTATAATGATCAACTGTATAAAACATTGACTCCAATCTGACTGATTGAACTGTTGCTTTAACCTCTTTCCTTCACCTAACCACAGCTTCTGCATGTAATATTAAGTTTTGTGGTGTAATATAAACTTCCATCAGCTTCTTTATACTGAAAAGATTTGCATTTACAGTTTAGATTTTTGCCTCAGGGAAACTTCTGAGAACATCAAACGTCTAACAGCATGGCAACTGTAGTTTGTTGGGTTTTGTTCTTCTCTTTCTGGGTGAATAAAATGCCAGAGCTCATAGAAGTCAAAGCCAGGTGCTGTTTCCCAACAAAACAAGATATACATGGTTCCTCTGCATCCCAGTATACAAATATATAGTATCAGTAAAAATATTTTAAGCTCACATGCATCAAACTTTTACTTTATGGCAGGTTACTGAGTAAATGGAACTGGTTACTATCTACCGTGACAGTGCCCCGAGCAACGGCTGCAGCATGCCCCTTCATTCCCATTCCACCCCAGGCTGGCCCTCAATGCACCGCACATCAAACCCAGACACGTTAAAAAAGAGAGCGCGCAGATAACGAGCTGCAAGCCCATGGGTCGCCGTTAATATTTGATCAAAGGCGGTTTAAAGCGACGCCATGGTCCTGCGCCTCACAGGCCCGCTCCGTGAACACTGGAGAGCCAAAAGTCAGACAGGCACCATGCTTTTTAATCATTCACCATTATTATAATAAAATGAATAATGCTGTATGTCTATTTATGAGACACAATTAAACAAATTTAAAAGACTGAGGCTCAATATGCAGTGACTGCCTGCATAGGCAGCATTTTAAGTCATCAAAACTGTGAACTGGTGATAAAATCTGTCTCAGATACCCTGAATATCCTCCCTGTTGAAGTCAGGGTGGTGATTACTGACTGGGCCAGTGTCCAGGGTCCTCTGACTGCCAGAGGCCTGAGGGCCCCTAAGGTGTAAATATTAGGGAAAATCCATTGCAGATACAAAAATTTGAACAAATCCCCCTTGCATATGTACAAAATGGCTAAATCAATGAAATAAAAGAAGAAATGCTTCCAGGCACCATACATTTTACATGATTATTGACTCTGGATATTGTTCTATTCAAATGGGATGTTTCAGACACTGTGAGATAGTGGTGTTAAGGTTTACTCTTAAAGTGTGTAGGACCAGACATTAGTGTAGGTCTGTTTCAGTCTAATTTTGGACATCCTGTTTTATATTATTATTTATTTTATGCTCCATTACAGGCCTTCAAAGATGCTGGTGCCAAGTTACTCTGGCCATATTTTAAAGCAACGTTTTGTACAATTTAGTGCCACACCCCTGATATCTCGTCGATTTTCTAAGTGAAAATATGTACACGTACCCTACAGGAAGCTTAGACTTAAATATGGCATTTCTCTGCAGATTGGAGCTTAATTTATATCTTGGATTTAACATTGTGGAAAAAAATAAATGTGACATAACTTTTGAACAGGCCACATTTTATTTTTGATTGTTATATTCAGCAAATAAACAGTAATTCAAATGTGCAGACGTGTGTTCTTTCTAGAGGATGTGTATCTGTTTTCACACAGAAAATAAAAAATGTCATTTTGATCAGAGGTGTGCAAACTATTGCACTCAATCTATAAGGCAATATCAAAATGCAAATATGATGGCAATTCATTCATGAATCCCTGACGGCTGGATGACAGTAAATCAAATAGCATCATTAGATGTAAGTTGTTTTGTAATTCTGGTATTTTTAAATACAGTATGCTGTTTTATTCATTTCTTTCTCATCAGAGTGTACAAATGTCATTTTATTTATGCTTTTTTACCTTGATGATCATTTTCCCATTTCTGGTGCAGTATTTAGTTACAGCATCAGGTCAGCATGGGTCAGTATTAGCTTGACAGGCTCCATATTGATTAGAATGACTAGACAGTTGCCTAGACAGCGAGGAGCAAGGCAGCTCACTGTGTATTGACACACAACCTGAGAATGAGTCTCAAAACTGTGTTCACCATGTTGATCGTGTGTTTAGCCAGGAGATAACCCAGGGTTAAAGTCAGGCCTGGGGTTACCTGCACTACCAAGTAATGGGAAGCTGATTTGTAGGCATGAACTCTACTTAGGTGTCGCTTGCATGTGATCTACAGATATAGCACATTATTTTTAGTGGAACATTCAACATCGTAGTTAAAAATCTTGGATATTTGAGTGATATCTTGACCGCCGAACTGAAAATGTCCCTGGTTTTCATTTCAGAAATTTGGTAACCTTAGAACATACACGCATGCACACACACACACACACAGTTTGTAATCTCTACAGAAAAGCTCTGCAAATACAACGAGACGCTCTGGAGCAGCAGTACATTAGCCTAAGGCCACCAGGCCCAATGCCAAGCATCAGCTAGAGGAGCATAAAACCCAGCACTGGGCTGTGGAGCTGTGAAACTATGTTCTCTGGAGTGATGGACCTCCATCCAGTACCTTTGGGATGAGTTGAATGCAATCAAATTCTCACAACAGTGTTCCAACTTTACACTATTCTGGACAGGTTCTTTGAATGTTGCCATGGATGAGCTATTTTGCAATAACCTAATGCTACTTTGTTGTGCAATTTCTTATTGGGTTTAAATCATTATCATTATGTGCATTATTATCTTATTATTATGTGCAATAGTCTTACCATGCAATGCAACCCGGTTTTCTTACTGGGCGCTAAATCATTTCATTATGCAATATCTTATTATTATGTACAATAGTCTTATCATTTGAAATATCACTAATGTCAGTATTACTGATCTCTACCATGTGCAATAACAGACTCCTAACCGCTATCCGCGTTACTAGTAATTCACTTAACTGTAAGTTGTCTATCTATAGTATTAATGTCCCAGCTTTTGTGTATATAGTATAGTGTTTTTCATATTGAGTATTTTCTGCAGAGTTGGATTTATTTAGAGTTTATATTTTATATTGTTCTTGTCTCTGTCTCTGTGTGTCTGTGCCGTTGTAATATAAGCAAGTTTTCTGATTCTGATTCTTATTCTGATTTTTGGATCCCTAAAGAACCTTTCAAAAGATGGTTCTTCACACTCACACATCTCATTTACTAAGATGGTTCTACCAAAATTGGAGGTCAAACTCACCTTATTAATACCACTTCAGAAGATGCGCTGGGTGAGCAGAGGTCCACAAACTATTACAAATAGAGGGTGTTTCTCAGACTCAGATTAGACCTAAACATTGAATAAAAAGCACTTCTGATGGTAATTATCCGCTGAGGCTGAGATTTAGTCCAAAACTAGGCTTGTTATTTTTGGGAATCTTGCCTATGTTGTATATGGATGGTTTTCTTGAACCGGTTATCATGACCATTCGGATGTTCCCATGAACACTAGAGGGAGATCTTTCCATGAGAGGCCAGTGTGCCCTGAATGCCATTTCATTGCACTGAAGGCTTTGCTGAGCGCAAATTGAGGCCTCAGACTTGACATATAGACTGGACAGAAGGAGGGGAGCAGAAGTTTAGTGTTTGGGGTCACCGTGAGGACATGTTTGAACATTACCGAAGCCCTTGTCTTTTCTTACATCACACCTAACGATCCACACTTATTCAAACCACTATCTGATCTGTTTCCATACAGTTCCCATTCACCGCCACTTCTATAAAGAGGAGAACACAATACAGATTGTCACTGTTCAGTTTTTTTATTTTCCCTGAGGAGAGTGCAAAGTAAAAGCCTTCAAAGATAAAGCCCATCTATAGAATTCACTAATTAGACCTGCTCTTCAAAAAACGCATCGGCTCTGATTCAGCTCCACGCAGCTCGGTTTTCTTGTGCGTTCTCTGTAGAGCTTCCACAGCACATGGAGAGGTATGACCGGCATACTGAGACTTACTCATCAAAAGGTATTCTCCTTAGATAGATTTTAGGTCACGGCTCTAAGTCGAGATGAAAGATGCAATAGGAGATCGCATGCGAATCTTTTAAGGACAGGAGAAAGTTCATTTGAAAAAAGATCCGACTCCTTGACAGCTGAATGGGAAAGACTGTGATAAGCACTATTCTAGCTGAACCGTCTTAAAGTGTTCTGACAGAGATGTAAAGGAGACAAAAACGTTTTCAACGGGAGCTTTCTTTGTCTATAATTGGTGCTGTTGGAGAAATAATGTGTCTGATATCTTGGGCATGTGCTAAGCTTTATAATGATGAGTTCCAGTGGTGCCATATGTCAGAATGATATTTAGATATGAAGCACAGCCTTCTGTTCAAAGCTATATTCCACCAGCTGTCAGTCTGTTGCACGATGATGGCCAGTCATTAGCATTATCATAAAATCAGCAAAGGTGTATTCATACAGTTCTGTGAAAAGTCCTCATTTTGCTTCCAAAGATCTAGACTTTCTTGTATTTTTAATGTGGTCTTGAGGAACAGTTCTCCAGGCTTCCTGAGGGACTTTCAAAGACTCTCATT
>JBBPCZ010000037.1:13709647-13720875 GCA_037974445.1 Brycinus macrolepidotus | reverse complement strand
TGGACTACTTGAGCACTGATGTACGTCGCTCTGGATAAGAGCGTCTGCTAAATGCCGTAAATGTGAATGTAAATGTAGATGTAAATGTAAATGCTAGCGACAGTAAAGAAACCTTGAACCTTGTTGGTAAAGCTGGTTGACCTTAAGTGTGGTCATCTTTGCAGGGAAAATGTGGCATTTATGAATAAGAGGACTTTTGAATGTTTGTGCTTCATACAGACAGCTGGTTTGGTTTGACTGACCGGGGATACAGGTATGCCATCAAGTTCAACTAGCATTAGCTGTCTAAGGCTAACTAGAATACGCTCAGTGTTGTGCAGGTTAGGAGGAAGCCATTCTTTTGGTCATATCAGGTGATTTAACTTTACATTTGAACTCTCTCCTCATTCTTACCTTAATGTTCTGAACAGTGTCCAGTGTTGTGGTCAGGCTAGTTTAAATACTTCACTGTTTGAGTACTTTTACTGTGCAAAAGTTATCCAGTCGTGTTTGGTGTCCGGTTTTGCACTGGAGCTACCAGGCTAATGTAGGCAACAAAGAAGGAGTGACCCTCAGGACGTGTTGGTAAAGCTGGTTGACCTTAAGTGTGGTCATCTAAGCAGGGAAAAATGTGGCACTTATGAATAAGAGAACCCTTACATCCTCGTGAATGTTTTTGCCTCATTCAAATATAGCTGGTTTGACTGAGATGTGTTCATTTTTGAGGATCAATCCTGACCAGGGCTATGGGTAAGCCATCAAGGTCAACTAATGTTAGCTGTTTACTGGAATATCAGAATCAGAAAACTTTTTTTCTTATTCTGAATATGGTCGGTATTGTTCAGGCTAGGAGTGAGTCATACTTTCGGTCATATTATGTGATTTAACTTTACATTTGAACCCTTTCCTCCTTCTGACCTTAATGTTCTGTACAGTGTCCAGTGTTGTGGTCAGGTGGTTTCATTTATTTAATGTGGTTGAACACTACTATGCAAAAGTCATCCATTCAACACAATTACATTCTTGCTCCTTGCTTAGACGATAAAGTGAACTGGACTGACCCCTGGGGAGAACGCCAGCATCCATGAATGTTGCCATGGTGAAATTCGCCATGACAAAGAGGAAGGTGACGGCGACGCATGGCGGGAAAGCGAGAGACACGTTCTCGGCCAGCCAGGGACACCTGAGAAACACAGGGAGAACAGAAAAAGCCAGAAGTCATGTTTACAATCACAGGCCGGTGTTCCTCGGCTAAGTCCTCGGTTTGGACGCATGCCGTCACCGTCCACGACCAATCGTGAATACGCTGCTTCAGCACGTCGCCAGAAATGGAACTTCTTATCTAGTCCTTTAGATCTTCTTTTGATCAGATGATGTTGAAAGATTTCTAGCCGTGGTAGCCTGTCTGACTAAGACCTTTCATCTACAGATATGGCCTGTGGCTACAATATAGCTTCACACTATAAAGATGAAAGTGTGGATAAATCCAAAAAAAAAGAGAGATTAGTTGAGGGGATGATTCAAACCTCAGAAAGAGATTAAACGGAAAGGTAATCATGTTTCCACCGGACGGTTGAGGGGGCGGTAGATCAGACACAGCAATCAGACACATTGGGACTGTACAGGTCTACCCTACTGACTCTATAACGGAGGATTTATGGGGAATTTTTATGGCAGATTTCGATTTCTTTACAGCCAAATTGATAGATGCATTAGGTTTTGGCTGCACATTTCCAGAATTTTGTGTTAGCCAAACATAAATAAGTTGGTCCCTTCATTCATTTAACTGAATCCAATAAAGCACTACAGAAAAGAGGCAACTGGTTATTCAGCCTGATATATATATATATATATATATATATATAAGGTCTTGAGCCACCCCTTTTTGGTTTGCTTTGAATCATCTTGTTGGTGCAGAAACACTATTTTAGGCCTATCAAACTGTCTTATCTTTGGTATATTGAGTAGATTCAATGAAAGAAATGGGAACTAATGTTTTACTGTCACAGGCTGCAAAGTGCCTAAAGATACAAGGTGCCAAGATAAATACCTAGATTCTGTTTTTTATGTTACTTTTTAAAATGCTACACTACTGTTTTGCTGGTGGATGTTCTTTTGTGCAAAACTGCAGAAAACTTATTCAAGTATAGTAATATTTTGCCATTTCACTCATCCTTAACTTTAATTCTACCAATTTTTTTATTTCTACATAACTTAATCATTAAGATACATACACGCCATATATACAGGGGGAGGAAATACAATCTTAAAAGAAAACTTACTTCAGATTTACCATCATGACATAAACAACACTTGAAAGCTCACTGGTCATTCTGGATGGTAAAGGAGTATGCATATATTTTGCTAAATCAAAGCAATTTCCTTTTAACTCCCTCTGTGGATAATGTGACATAAAAACTCAGAAATTACAGGATTCCCCCTGATGATACAGATCCACTTAAAGGTCCATTAATTTCCAGTCTGGCCACAACAACAACCACCACAGAGGTCAGCAGCCTCGTCCGGGCCCAGCTCTGTGTGGCCGGTGTTTGTGGTAATGGGGGTTAAGGGGAGGGGCCGGTAGAGAGGCTGTCCCTAAAGGAATGTCCATGCTGTGCCAGCTGCAGTTCCATAATCCCCAGATTACCGAATCAGGATCACGGACCACTCCGCCGCTTATCAGTGAACTGCGGAATCCGTATGTGAAAACCTCCAGAACATCATGCTTTGCCCGTCCCTGGGAGGACATGAGGCACTTTCCCACTGGCACAAGGAACCGTGCCGTACCGCAAACAAATGTTTTTCCATTATAAATGAAGTGACTCGTACCCAAGCTGCTCGACAGCAGGGCTAAAAATGGAGACTCAAACAAAGTACAAACACGACTGTCTGCTTGGGCTGAAGATAAATTTCTGTGGGAGTTTTCTATGACGCTAACAATTTACCTTTAACTCTGTGAGAAACGTGAAGGTGATCCAGGACGTCACTAACAAGTTCTCTGGGTTAGGTTTTCATCACACGCATAAAGAATGCAGAGAAGAAAAAAAAAACTCAAGACTATAAATAATAAAAGACCACAATATCAAAAGCGTCTCTGACAGAAAAACTTCCGCTGGTTCGACTCCTTGGACGCGGTTTTGGGACGACGGGCCCAAACACTGTTACATTGAGCTATACTGGAAAATCACAACATACTACAACTTCTATACAATCACAGTACGGTTTAGGTACAGCATGTTTCCTGTATGCCTATGGGAAAGTACCTATGTAGGCATCCTATGAAAGCAATCAAAATGTAACAAATCCACAAATAAAACTTGGCCAAAAAAAAAAACGGTGAACCGTAATTGCATCTCATCACCCACATGATCAACAATATGTGCCAGAATAATTTTCTCCACAGGCCTGGGCGGGAGAATCAGATCCGTCCTGGCATGTGGAGAAGGGGCCGAATGAGATGACACTGAAGCTCATGAATCCTCATAAATGCTGAAATCTGACTCACGCTGTTTATCTCTCTAGACGTTATTTATTGCAGTGGCTCGTGTTTACAAATATGTACACAATGGCACAGCGCCACACACTTCCTTCCCGTCCGAGGGAGAAAATCCTATTGGATTCCGATTAGTGTTTCTTCAATAACTTCACCGAGTATCGTAGCGGCACTTCTGGCCGGGCGGAATGTGCGCATCATCAGATTACCCGTTTATGTTTCCCCTTTGGCAAGTAGAACTTTGCCTGCAACATCAATCAAAGCCTGTAGAAGTGCCTGCTGAACTTTACTGTATTCTATCATTTTTCTGACTGCATTCTTTTGTGCACATCTTCCAGATATCACCGCAGTACGAATGCATATTCTATTCTATTCCATTTTATTTTATTTTATTCTACCCCATTCCATTTCTATTCTTTTCTATTCTATTCTATTAATTTATATTCCATTCCATTATGTTCTGTTTTATTTAAATAAAACCTGCTAATGCAATCGCACTATTGTTCTTCTTAATTTTTATTTTTATTTATTATTCTTTTTCTGGCTGGAATTTGGTTCCTCTTCTCCTCTTACAGTTTTTGAAAGATTGGAATGCTTCTAATGTCAAAACATCTGTTAATATCTGGTGTATTAAGATTTTTGATCAGTTGATCAGGGGCCAAATACTGACCGTTTAAAAATGCAATTTTTGGGGTCGAGTTGCCTCTGTAATGTATGGGGAGGTAGAGCGGAAGGGCAAGTCGCCTTAAAACCGTGTAGTGGTGAGGGAGAGAGAGTCTGTGATATCACAGCTATGGCAGCTGGAAAGTCACAAAACGTGGAGCAACAAATCAGTCCAACAGAGCTACAGACACAGCAGACGCATAAACAGACTTCAAGACACTAAAGCTTCGGTCAATAATAAAAAAAGATGTGCGTCTCAAAACGTTGTTGTGGTTTAGTTAAAAATAATCAGCCCGTGATTATGGGCGCTTTTCCCACCCATTTAGTTAATACCCGCTCCGTTGTTCAGCGGTAAAACTCAGCGCTCTGAAAGAAGAGAGTCAGAAGAGGTGCCGGATCGATACCACGCTATGAGCAGAAATTTTTTTTTAACAAAAACTTTTTTTTTGGTCATAAAACCGATGTTCGTGTGTCTCCAAACACTGGTTTTATAGCAACCACACAATCGCACTTCGCATTTTCTCATGGAAATGCAATCTAGTTTTATTTCATTCCACTCTATTCCATTTCTTTTTATTCTATTCCATTTATTTTAGTTTATTGTATTCTGTTCCATTTCTTTCTATTGTATTCTATCCCATTCCATTATATTCTATTATGGGAGATTCCATTCCATTTTGTTCTATTCTATTTCATTTTATTCTATCATTCTGTTCTATTCTTTTCGGTTCTTTTCTATTCTATTCCATTCCATTCCACTCTATTCTAGGCAGCACCAAAGTATGTCATTCGCATAATATGGGTCATTCCATGAACAGGAGGTGCCATTCATCAGTGAAATCATGAGGGCAAAGCCCCTTTCCCTTTAAGAACCTGATTTCTTATCAAAGGGATTATTCTGGATGCCTCCACAAGACCTGACCAACATTGATTTCAGGCCATCTGGAGCGCGGGGAGAGTTCATTATACCAACAGCCCGCGTCCACGAGCTCCAATTCCTAATGAAACAGCCGAGCACTTTTAAATCTAAGCTCCCGCCGCTGCCTGTGCGTGAAGCCCGGCTGGACAAGCCTGCGCTGAAGATATACAGCAGTAATGTACAAATGATTTATATAATGCTATAATGCAGCTCTATGCTTCCTGGAAAATCCTTCGGACACACTGGCTTTTAGAATAGGCGGTGCTTGTAGAATCCTGAACTTAAAGCAATAGTTTGGTGAGAAATAAAATTTACGCAGTTTCCCCATTACTCTAAATGTTGCCGGTCAGTCAGTGTTTGGGGACTAAATTTGGTTTATTTAGTTCTGAGTTAGAAGGCTAATGCAGCTAACAGAGGGTTGTGCACACCATTTCAGCAGGGGTGGGAATGTTTAGACACTTCATGACTTCATCCAGTTTCATTTCAGGGTGCCCCTTGATCTCCATTGTTTATTGTTTTTCCTGATTTTCTGCCCATTTTAGTAATCTCCAATTCCACCCACTAGCTAGGACTTACTCTACCACACGGTACCAATAGTGGGTAAAATAATATATAGAGGTTAAATTTTGTGTACACACACACACACACACACACACACACACACACACACACACATATATATATATATATATATATATATATATATATATATAATTACTCAGTTAATTGGCAAAATAAATCTTAGATTATTCAATTATACAATCAATAGAGGCAGCCCTAAAATGATTGTGACAGGATAGTGAAATAAAAAATTGGAGATACAGGGGGTCCGAAGTAGCACCACTGTCTAACTGTTGGCTTCACTGAGAGAACAACTGGGTTCACTGGGTGGGTAGGATGGACCCCCATCTCCCCAGTCAGTGTCAGAACCGGGAGTTACTGTTCTCTTCCAGTGACGTTATGTTAGCAGCACTCCAAAAATAAAAGTGCTAAGCATTTTGGGAAGCCGACGGCATAATGTACTTTCTATACTGCAGCTTTACAGTTGATCTTTCAGTAAAAAAGTTCTACCTAAAGCCTAATTTTGAGTATGACCAGTTTAGCCTATATCTACTGACCCAAACATGTTATGGATAATGTTTATACCACCTCAAAGACAGTAGCATAAGCACAACGTAAAAAGCAGATCAGGCCTCAAATAGCCAATATACTTAAATATACCTGGACTGGACTGGGACATCCCTGTAAGTCTACCTGAGACGATTTGAGATTATTTAACAGCTTTGAGGAATATGAGTGATGCTTTAGATGAGTAGAATGGTGACAGGTGTACGTCAAATGTGCTTGATAGTGGCATTAGCCTCATAGATCTAATAGAAAACCAAATATGTCTTGTCTAATCGACTGTTTGGGGGAAAGTGGATACACTTGTTCCAGTAGGTTAAATTCAGCAAATAAACAGTAACTGTGCGTTAAAATGTGCAGAAGTGTGTTCTCTGCAAGAGATCAATTAGTCCGCCAGATAAATGAGCCTTCAGTATAGTAAGATGCATTCGACCACCTCAGTGGGACTATTAAGGACAGCTGCATTTCTAACCAAACAAAAGCTGTCAGGCCCAACATTAATTCTGCATACTGGAGGATTGATGGTGCAACCCAAAGGGCAGATGGACTCCAGTGCTCTCAGTAGCTGTATTAGCACTACCACTAAGCAATCCATCTCAATGGCAAGCCCTCGAGATTAATATAATAAATAAGCTTCTTTTAAAATGCTGCTTTACATCAGCTTGCCACCGCGAGCCGGGAAGTCGCTGTGCACTGCAGTACTGCTGTATTGTGATTGCACCTGGAGATGAATAGGAAGCATCTGAATGGCCCATTCTTTGGTAAAAAATGCCACCAGGAAATACGGTCAAACGTGGTTTAAAGGGGGATTCATCACTGTACTGTTATATATAAGAATGGACAATAGTAAAGCTTCAAGATGACTTTTTGCAATGCCTGCAATAGTTTTTCTCCATTTATATAGAGCAATAAGTCACACAAGGTCAGAAAGCACATAACCAAGTCTATTAGAGATTATGTAACTCCTCACAGTTTGACGTGTGTGAAGAGTGTGTGATAATCAAGGCCTCGCTGCTTCAGTGAAAAACTCAGACACCAAACATCACTTGGCTAATCGACCTATTTGAGGATAGAAAATCTGGAAAAATCTGATCTGATTTGGCATTTTGCCTCATTTATTCACGTGAGTGGTATCTTGAATATGCAAATATTGTATCCCTCTCACAAACACACAATTTAAGTACTTACATTAGGCACTGTTGCCTTGTAGCCCCTCCCTGTAGCCCCTCCTTGCTTCCCCTGCAGGCCTGCGCTCACATTGCCCTTAACGTCTCAGACCCAAGCACTTACTTCCTCACCTCCCTCACTGCTCTATCCTGTTCGTCCAGTGAGCAGCTGGATTTGCGGAAAGCGTCCGTACCTTTAGATAGTCTAGTGTGAGCCCACCCTTATGGCCCTTTTCCACTGGCACAAAGAGCCGCACAGTACCGCAAACAAATGTTTTTCCATTACAAAAAAAGCGAGCCGTACCCAGGCTGCTCGACGGCAGGGGTAGAAGTGGGCTGTAGCACTGCTTTCTGATTGGTCGAAATGTCATCACAACATGGAAAGAGGCCATTGTTTTTTTACTACCCACGAAAAAAAAACATCAATGGAGATTCAAACTAACAACTGGGAAGTCAACTAAGTACAAACACTTCTGCCTGTTTGGGTTGAAGATACATTTCAGTGGGAATTTTCTATGACATAAACAAATGTATCTTTAACACCACTTTGTAATGTCTTCTGGGTTGATGGGACACTAGAGGGCACTCTCAAGCGAATCCACAATTAACAGGCTGATGTGGACCTTCTGTGCAAAATTGTCATTTGTAAAAGATTTACTGTTTCTAAACAGACAGACACACGTACTCAACACAAAACTGGATAATTATTAACAGGACTTTCTAACAGTGACTTTTGTACGTTCATAACAATACTAAGCACCAACAGCCAATGAGCTGCTCAGCTCTCCAACCAATCAGCATTCAGTAGCCAGAATGCCAATCAATCAGAACTCGGTAGCCAAAATGCCATCCAATGAGCACTCAGTCACCAGAATGCCAACCAATCAGCATTCAGTGGCCAGAATGCAAACCAATCAGCACTTAGTAGCCAGAATGTCAGCATCCTACTTTCTAAAATGCAAAAAAATTGCAGGTATTTTTTAAAGTTCTTTCCACTAGTAAAGTAAAGAAAATTCTTGTGTGAAAGAGTAGAAATATTTTATTAACATTTTTAGCCATCTAGCCCCATTTACCAACAAGGACTTACTTAGGGGAGCCCTCTAGTGGTTTCCAGTCATTTTGGTGTAATGAGAACAGGAATTGGCCAGGCTCCTCATAAACTGCCTCTGCTCTGTATTTTAGGCCTTGACCTTAACTGGTCGGCTGCTGCCCACACTGAATTTATTAGTCAGTTAGTCTCCATCTCCAAATGCAGGCACTCCTTTTTGCTGTAAAATGCATTGTGCTGAGAAAACACCATATTCCACTGAAATGACTCGAATTTTGAATACTTTTACACCTCTAGCGGACTCAAACAGCAGATAAAAAACATCACCACCCCTTTATAATTAGCAGTAGGTGCACTGTCATCTGGCAGACTAAATTAAACCACATATTTCTTTTCCTTGTAGCAGCTTTAACCAACAAACCTTTATCCATGACCATACAGGTGCTTTATCTCATAACAATACACATACGAAGCAAAATGTCTGTTCTTGTGCAATATTTAAAGTGCTATAAATGTATAATAAGCTGCCAATGTCCTTCCATGTGCAAAATCATCTATTGCAAACTCCAAGTGATCATATTCCTCTATCTTTTTTCATTTCTACATATTGAAATGGCTGCTCATGTGCAATTTCTTTACATGCAACACTCTATTCAACTCTATTCATATTGTTTTATGTGCAATACTCTGCTGCCCGATACCAGGTGCAATCAGATTATTTTTATTATTAATATTGTGTTGGGTCTTAGGTCTAATGTCCACTGTCTGCACTTTAGAGAGGTATTGTTATTGTGTGGTATTGTTATTTTGTTATTCTGTATTGTTATTATGTGGTATTATTATTGTGTTGTTATACTATTGTTATTGTGTATTGTATTGGGGCAGCTGGTGGCCTAGTGGTTAGGGAGTTGGCCCTGTGACCGGAAGGTCATGAGTTTGAATCCCAGGTCTGCTAGTGGCACCACTGAGGTACCCTTGAGCAAGGTACCGTCCCCACACACTGCTCCCCGGGCGCCGTGTTCCTGGCTGCCCGCTGCTTCACTTGGTGAATGGGTTAAATGCAGAGGAAGAATTTCATGCTGTCCACACTGTGTGCTGTGGTGTGTTCACCTATGACAAAATGATCACTTTACACTATTGTTATAAGTGACCACAACCTTATAAATTAACCATAACAAACTGGCCAAGCAAATATCTCCCACTCATCTCCTGGTGCAGCCATAATCCAACATTATTGCACACTTCTTCAGGCAAGAAAAAAGGTGCAGAATACAGTCATGTGTCTAAAGGACCTACATGCTGGGACCTGTTTGAATGTATCATCTACTCAGACAGATACACAACCTGTCCAAAAGTATCTGGACACTCTTTCTAATTGGCACTTTCCTGACACCCATTGCTGATGCAGGCATTCAGTTGTGCACGCACAGCTTGCAAAAACTCCATAGAAAAGCACTGGCAGTAAAACGGGACGCTCTGCAGCAGCTGCACATGGGCCTGTGATCATGCCAGGTGAGAGGAGTATAAAGCCCCCCAGCACTGGGCTGTGGAGTGGTGGAACTGGGTTCTCTGGAGAAATGGAGCTGGTACCTTTGGGACAAATAAGAGTGGCATTCATGATCCACAACTAATCATCCAACCTCAGTATGTGACCTCACTAATGCCCTGTGACCAAATCCTGAATCAACATGCAGAAGAGTAGACCCCTCCCCCCCATTAATACCCTTGAGGTAACATTGGGTAAGGAGGTGTCTACAAACTTCTGGAGACACAAGACCAACTTCTCAGACCCAGATTCAATCTAAGCCTAAACTTAACAGGTTTCTAATGTTGAACCACCACTGATATTGCAGTCCAGTCCAAGTCTAGGTTTGATCTATGGATCACGGTGTAAGACCCCCTCAGCCTAAAGCCTGTTGTCCCACATGGGTTCATGTTCTCAGGCCTTGCAAACACTATGCTATTCCCCGTTGTTTTTCCCTCCAGATGGGGAATCAAAGAGCACTGTGCGCAAATCCTAATCCCCAACTTCCCATCTGCTGGAGCCATCCAACCAATATCCACCACCAGCGACTGCGGGTCCCACATCAGGCACGGCGGCTCCAAAACTGGGACAAATACGGCAGCGAACGTCAGGGCGCAGTGAGATCAGCACAGCTGCTTCATCCCATCAGCGCTCAAACACACCATCACCGCCCGACCTGAAGAGCAGGGTTTGTCCATTTGGTTATATAATAGAGGGTCTGAAAAAAAAGATTTGGATTCTACTTTGCCTTAAACCACCCTGCATGTACCGCTCCACAATGAATGGGTTTTAAAAACGTGTTTTAGGAGAAATATTATCTAAAACAGAGTCTCGGGCATCAGGCAGAGAATTCATAACCAGATCATTTAATACCTTTTTGGTGGGGTGGCTTTTAAAGGGATTAAACGCTTCAGATGTCTGGTTCCATTCACCACCACTGTGAACAGAAATTTCTCTAGAATGCTAGTGTTTCTAGCACTTCACATCTAGGCAGATTTTACTCTTTAAATCAGTGGAATTCCCCTTTAACTGAATAATAACAGACTATTTAGAGATCCCATATATTATAGGAAAAAGACAAAAAAAACGTAAACAAAATATTTATAATATTATTGTTATTGTTTTTTCTACTACTACTACTACTACTACTACTACTAATAATAATAATAATAATAATAATATCATTATTCATAGTAGTAGAAAAAATAATGTAATCAGAAGAATAACAACAACAACTAGACTGCATTTCCGCAGAGAAAATGCAAAGTGTGCTTGCTCACTTCTAGACGGTCTCGTTAGTCTATCTATCT
>JBBPCZ010000037.1:13674727-13689378 GCA_037974445.1 Brycinus macrolepidotus | reverse complement strand
CAATATTGCCTCTTAATTATTCTGCCATTGGTGCAATTACAATGTATCTAATATTTTTATAAAAAATCGCGATACCTTGATTTAAGAAAAAATTTAATCGTCTTAAAACGTAAATTCGAATTAATCGAAAAAATCTAAAGAATCGCCCAGCCCTAATATTCACATACAAGTGTGTGTGTGTGTGTGTGTGTGTGTGTGTGTGTGTATACATATGTTACTCAGGATCCTCTCTGCAAGAGCGAATCTGATTTCTGAAAGTCTATGGATGGGTTGATTCCAGTCGGAATATGCTGTGTATGGTGTCAAATTTGTGACAGGGGCGGCAAGACTGTGATGTGCTGCTGCAGATCAGATTCAAAGGAGTGACTGTCCTTTGCTTTTCCTGCAGATTCCTCAAGGATTCTCCCAGCCCTAGAGCCCAAAGCTGCACCATGCTGGCGTGCCTGCAGAGAAGGCAGAACCAACCGGCCCAGCACCCAGTGTGTGCTGGCAAGATCTTGGACACCCCCATCAATCAAAAAAGTAAGCATTAGGGGACATGAGGCTTTTGTGGGTCATTAGGCTCCACATGTGACAAGCGGCAGATAGTAAAACTGTAATGAACAGCACTGGGGAAGATTTTTACTCTGCTTCATAGTTTGTTACCGGTCCCAGACGTGATGCGGTATCTTTGTGTGAGGTCTTTGTTCTCTGCATGGTCACCTGCAGTTGGAAGAAGGGTGTCTGATGTGGGGAGTTGAAAGCCCCGTCTGTCACCTCTCCAACCAGAGGACCAGAAGGCCCCTCTGGCCGCAATAACCCAGGATTTGAAGTGGAGCTTAGCCCTTTATCCAGAGGTGTTGGAACAATCTCACCAGACCCAGCCTCAGCATGGAAAGGCTCTGTGGCAGGGGGTGCTTTTATGAGTGGGGGAGAGAGCGAGAGGGGAAAGAAAGAGAGGGGAAGGGCGGGGGAGAAAAAAGGTTTACTGGAGCGAGGTACTGAAAAAATACCAGAGTAAATTCAATTTTCAGAGGTAACCTAACCTTTGATTTTCATGGTTTAAGCGTATTGAGTGGATGATGGATCCTCCATCCAGGCGATGGATTTTCATCCATTAGAGCTGAGAACAGTGGATACGTTTTCATTCTGGTACTCTGAAGTAGGACTCTGAGAAAAGACTGCTTAGACTAACCTATATAGATAACTAGACCATGCTCATATGGAATCCATATGCTGGCTGCTTTCATGCAAGCAATGCCTCTCATGCTAATGGGGGGTACTTGAATACAAGCCCTTTTTAAAAAATGAGGGCTCTCTGATGCAAAACATAGCTTAATGAATTAGGCTACTTGCTCGAATTAATTTGCCTTAATTAGGCCTCTCCAGTTCGGGGGGAAGAATGGCAGACTAAAGTGGTGACCCTGTTGGAAAAGTAGATAAGAGGCAAGGCAGAGGGGAAGTTCACCTTGGCCTCTCCCAGCTCCCGGAGAGTTCTGGGTTTATCGCCAGCACAGATCAGTTTGAATCCTGCCCGTGCCCCTTATCAGTGACACCCATCGCACCGTCTTTAATTTAATTCATGAAGGCATTGATCAGTGCTGCTGCAGAGCACAGGCTGACGTGCCTTCCCTCTCCAAGGGCGGACTCCAACCTGCCACAGCCTCCTCTCCAGCCCAGCTGTCATCACAGAGATGAGGTCTCGTTCCCCTGGGGAAAGATGTCGGAAGAACAGCACTAGTCACTTTGATGTGACGCATACAGTCTAAAAGTGTGTTTCAGAGAACCGGGGGATGATTCAGATCTGCTCTATATGCAGTTCGGATCCCTTTGCATCGCCGTTATCAAAGCATATACAAGTCAAAGCAGGCTGATTTGCTTCATCGTCGTGGGTTGTGTATGAGGACTTGTAAAGAAAGGCAGTGTTGGAGACAGACATGTTTCCAAACCTTGTAGAATCTGCTCTGACCTTTCTCTAATTGAGAGTTTTGCGCAGTCGCTAAGGGCAACTCGGACTTTCACAGGTCCACACATCATACGCTATTGATCTAATTTCTTCACTTCGTGGAGCCAGAGTAACGTTGCACTGTGTGAGCAGCCCCTCAAGACTCCTCCACATTATTAAATCCACATTGTCTGGGTTTGTAAAAGCAGTTCGGAGTGATTTTCATAAACATGGATTTCAGAGTCTGTTAATTATCATTACTGTCAGCATGCATTACGCTCACAATTAACGAGAGCGCATTTTGTCGTCCTGGTAAGTTGCGAGCCGCTGAATCCGGTGGACATTGATCATTATTCACTGATTATTTGCTCGTGAAGAGCCTGTCTGGGAATCGCCCGTGTGCCCCTAATTGATCTGTGTGTTATTTACATCATCTCTCATTATGAAGCAGAAGGATGACGAGCCTTTGGTTGGGGACTAGATAAACTGCGCATTTTAAACCAACTCTTGCTCCCATAATGGCATTTGTACTGAGCAGAATTTAAAAGCTGCTCTGAAGATACAAATTGAGGGTGCCGGCTGAGAGTTTGCAAGTTGGCCTTTCGGCAAATGAGCCCTCCGTAGTGCCTCTTCCACATGCGCAGTGCTGAAAGCATGCGATTTTTATGTTCCAGTAGGAGGCTTAGAGCAAATCTCCACACTCCCCACATCTAGCTGGGGTAAAACCTCATTGTCTGCCGTGTTATTAAATATTAATTTGGAATCAGTGGAGCACTTGTCTGCTAAATGCTGGAACAGAAGGGCCCTGTTTTGCCGCAGGCAGAGCCTCGGGCGCCTCTCTCTTTCCCTCCCTCTTTTTCTCTTTCCCTCCCTCTCTTTCCTCCTGTTTACCTGCAGGCCCCAGCAACACTTGGAGCCTGATGCGCTCTGACATCCCCTCCCCATGCCATGCTGCACACACCCCAACACAGACATGCTTAGGATGTCTAAGGCTGGGCGTTCTGGGGGTTAGCTGGTGTTCCACCCAGCAATGAGCTTGGAGTTTCCTTTGCTGAGACTGTTTGAATGCTCTACAATGCACTATTCCCCCTCAATCTCTGGAGGGTTTATGGTTGGAGTGAAACACAGTTGATGAATCATCGGAGCTGCAAGTGCCTAGAGGCATGTGTCATATCTGTTATTTGGAAGGGAGCCCATTGTAAGGAATATACACTGCATATGTCTGCCTCAGCAACTCCTGGACCATGCGTTGCCCTGAGGATTTATCAGTCAGCCATACTGCTGGCAACATGTTGTGGCACCACAGATGTGAGGCAGAACTTGGGACTTTGCTCGTGTAACCTTTTGTGCACCTCTTATCACCTCTGTCTGAAGAGCAGGAAGCCAGCCTTTAAACTTCTACTTTCCCAAGGTCGGAACAGTGCTTCCAATGTGGCTATCCTTTAGGCCAAATCAAAACGACATTGCCTTCAAATGGAAGGAAATTGCAAACAGTCGGAAGTAGGCTAATCACCATAGATTGCTTGTCAAAGGCACGTACACTGGTTTTGATTTAGCTTTTTAGTTTGAAGGGTAAAAGTGGTCAAGATGAAGACAACTATTCACATTCAGTTTGATCTTCCATTGCTCTGTTGTAGTATCAAGCAAAGAGGCAACATTGAAGGAGCATTTCACACACCCAGCCGTTAGAGGAATGTGGAGATGAGTGAAACTGCGAGGGTGGTATGTGGCCCTTCTTATCATACGGATGAGTAGTAATGGGAACGCCACTGTGGGAAGCGCTGTGCCTCTGGTTAGGCTGTTTAGGCAGGCCTTTTTTTCCCACGCTGCTGGCCTGCATAGAGTCCCTACGAGGCATGCACGTTCCCCAATGCGGCCTGGCAGGCCTGAGCCAAATGGAAAGTGACACTCGTGTAAAGTGGTATCCGTGCCTGAGTCTCCGAGCACAGATAAATAAGTGCTAACCCCTGAGGTTATTCTGTTCTTGGATTGTCCTGCGCACAACTCCGAGGCATAGAAACAGGCTCAAAGGAAGGAAGAGGGGCTGATGAGGTGAGTAGGGGTGCATTTGTCAGATACAGAGACATCCAATCAAATCAGCTTTGGCAGGTGGGTTCTAGTGTTTACTAGTGAACCCTGGCGTTTAAGAACTTTAGAACATCCTCACATATAGTCTACTAGCTATAACCAAGAATAGTATGTGAAAGGGTCTGCATCCACATCTCCATCCTCAGCACCCTACTGTAATGTGACGCCTCCACACACGAATGCCCGCTTTGGGATTCTTGTCGGTTAGCATTAATGTCGGTTGGTGGTAATAATGGGGGCGCCTGCAGCATTTTTTCTGTGAAAGCTTGGGAACACTTCACAAGGGCATGGCTCTCCTGGGGGAGTTGGTTGGTGGCCTCGCAAACTTCCCAGGACTCCATAACCATGTTTGGCACTCTGGTGAAAGTGTAGTGGCGGTGAGATATTCCTGCTAAACATACCCTTTGATCCGGTGAGCGTTGAAAATACGACTTGCTGCATTTGGGCCTGCTGTGTTTTAGTTAATGTAATTGTGTTGAAGAGGATGACTACCTCCTACACATTTGACTTAACTGCAGCATTTTAACCACTCAGCTAATCCTGTGCGGTACTAATGGAACACTGCTGAATCACTCAACAAATGAATTGAGTGTGAGGCCAAAAAGGTAGCAGGGACCTTTGTTTGTTTGTTTGGCTTTGGCTTGTATTTTCACTGCTGCTGTACTGCAAACTCTATCACATATTTGTATATTATACAGCTTATACTAATCGTAAAACCAGTGCTTATTATTAGGGGTGTAACAATGCATCGAAATATCTATCACAATCAAAAATGTGGCAGTATCCATCATGGACATGTGACAATACATTGTGGAGAATAAGCAGTCTATGAATTATGATATTTGGTGTTTCTGCCTTGTTTATAATGTTGAAACAGTGCCAAAATCCCAGTCCAGCACATTTGTGAAATATCACCTCCCAGCTTCTAGTTGTAGTTTCATTAGTAAATTGTACCAGAATTGAAGAGTCATTTTTCTTCATTCAAATTTCATTATAAATGTTGGGAGAATATTGAATTGTTTTCAGTCTTAGTTTGTTGAACTGTTTGCCCTGAATCGTGATTTAATCGTTACAGCCCTCCTTACCTCACCAATCAATCATATCTGAAAGTAGCATTGAGCCTCAACACTTGAGGCTAATTCAAATATTTTCCAATAAAAGGTGAAGTCAAATATCTTAGTGTTGCACTTCATGAGGTAAATATCAGGTAGTAAGGCCAACGACTGTCTTGCTTGTTTTCTCAGCGGTCGTTCAGCCTCATCTTAATGTAATGTGTGCCAGATCCCAGCTGGTCATGTTTCAGTGCTGTGGATGAAGTTGGGGGAGGTGGGCTACTCCAGAGGCCCATGATTGAACCTGTGTACCTGTACTTTGATTGTTGGGTTTGTGTTGGAAAACCAGAGAGCCTGGTGGAAATTTAGTGAGGGAGTGCTGCTCCTTTTTTTAGCCTCGGCTGTTTTCCCAGTTAATCACTGATTAACCCAAACGGCTCTAAAACAATAAGGTCTCCTCTCTGATCCGAGGGGAATGGCTTCAAGTGTAACCATGGGAAAAAAAGATTAGGCAGCTTACTGGGGCTGAAAGCTTCGTGTGTGTTCATAGGGAGACGGATTCCATCCAGGGGTTAGTGCTGATAACGCTTAAGAAATGGGCTGTTTACGTTGGTGTCGTCCCTTTTCTGAGGAAGATTCCTCTGTCTGTTCTGTCGGTTCAGTTTTTGACCAATCAGTGTGAACAGAATGGTAATAAGCGCTCTGTCAAAACAGTCCTTTCCCGTCCTACATCATCTCTGTCAATCCTTTCCCTTCACCGTGCCTCGTACCCGTTTGTTCTTGTTATCGCCCTACTTAAAAGAGTTCATTCTGTATCACGTCGTGTGTGCAGTTAATTAGCTGAGTGTTAATTGAGATTTCAGAGCCGCTCGCCCTCCCCCCCTCTCCCTTCAGGGCCGACCTAATGTAATAGAAGTCACTTTTGAGAGCTTTGTTTGATCGAAGGCTTGACCTTGCCTCCCCGAGCTGAGCAGTCAAGCAGCATGTGTTCATCCACCGTTCCTTCTGCTGTAGTGCTGGGAGTTCCAGGTAATGGCCTTGCATGCGTAAGACCACTCACGTCTGAATCCCAAGTGTCCCACCTCAGGCAGTCCTAACACAAGGGGCGGGGGGAGCCACTTAAAAGGCTTACACAGTGTAAATTAGTAAGCACTCTGAAATGCCCCTGGGTAAAGCAGACACAACAAATAACGTTTTGAATTTAGTGATGTGCATGTAGCTAACTTCTGCTCTCGTCTTGGAGCAGACCTTGACAATGCGGCATTCAGAGAGCTTGGCAATTAGGCTGCTCTATGTGATTAGGTGCTCAGGGTCAGAATACTAATAGATTCCCCCCCCTGTCAAATGGCAAACCCAACCACCCAAAGCTCAAGCACTACTTGGTCAATTCCCCAACCCCCAATGAAAACTGGATCAACCAATATTTCAACAAAATGCCAACTGCTCACAGAGACTTGGTCTGCCAGAGACCAGGAAAACAAAAATAAAGATGACCAAAATGGGTATAGGTTGGGTGTGTGTGAAATTCATCCATTTCTAATCCTTTAATTTATGAGGTGCGAAGCCCTTTGAAGCCACATCAACATTTTAAGCTACTTGAGGCGTTTCCTAAACAGCAAGCCAATTTGAAACGAGTCCAGAACAAAGCAGTGATGCAGAGCGGCGCATTTTCTACCGTTTTAGGCAGCTGTGTCAAACAGGCCTGACTCCCGTGATCTGTTACCTCCACTGGTCTTTCACAGATTCTTAACAATGACATATAAATTCCTGCCCATCTGTCTGTCTAGTTCTGCGGCTTCATTGTGATGAATGGCCCCTGGTGAGCACTGTGTGACTGCAGGCAGTGCGCTGAGCTGGGAGATGCATTGATAGCCCTCTCCCCTTCTCCTCTTTCCTCCATTTTAAACACCCAATTTATTTCCTTTATGAGGTGGATCTTGTAGATTGAATCATTTTCACAGTCGGAGGCTCATTGTGGGCCTGAAAATGAAATGAACTCCCAAATCAATCCTGAACAGGAACAACAAGTGAGCTTGCCGTCACATGGTTGAGCAGGCACTTAAAATGGCTCCTGTTATTGGAGCAAGAACTGAATTGTTTTTAGGTTGTTTTTTTTTTGTTTTTTGTTTTTTTTTCTTCCCCGGACCCTCCTGCTTGGCTTCTGCAAGGGATCGCTGACTGTTGAGTAATCTCACTTAATTTCAGCACTTTTCTTTTCATGTCAGAAATTCCATAAAGGTGTCATTCGGAGGAGTGGCCGTAATTTCTGCCGGCAGATTTATTGTGTAGAAATGGAACACTTTTTCTGCCTTCCCTTTGTTGCGGCAAGCTAAACAGCCATGAAATTGCCTGAATAATGGTGTTTAAATCCAATCTTGGTTTGTCCCTTCAGCTTTCCCGTACACCATTGAACGCAGGTCCCCCTGGAGATTGCCATTTTCCATTATTAGACTTCAGCGCACAGGTTAGGCTCATGCACTGGTGCTAATGTAGAAACTGCTCCAGAGCTCAGTCTTGTCTGTTCAGCTGTAGAACTTGTTACTGTATGAAATACAAAAATTAGACCTTCTATTATTCATTGCAGTTACTTTTGCCTGTAAAATACCTGCCTAATCCTTGTAAGTATAATCATCATCCGCTAGTGGTGTTTCAATTTGATGGTGCCTTTAGCGATGGATGTAGCTTAGTTACAGCCGTTCTGGGAAACAATCAAGTGTTGTTCCATCCTGGTGTGACTAGCTCTTTTCTTTCTCCTTCTGATCTCCAGCTCTTACTTGTGCTCCTATATGAGCACCTTTTGAGTGGGTTGCATAGCCAAATGGCATGAAATGAATTCCACTCAAGCCACTGAAACAAAATTAGCTTCTCCCCCCTCCCCCTCCTCATCTCTTTCTTGATTTCCCAGGGTAATCCAATTTTGTCCTGAAGAAAGACCAAATTAATTTCATAATGCACTGATCAAACATTGCCTGGGGTGTCTCCCTCCACAAAATGAGTTTTTAGAAAGATGCAGATGTCTAAGGATGAACATCCACAAGAGGAAATGAGGCAGAGGAAGAGTGTGTGTGGAGGGGGGGGGGAGAAAAAAAATGGGATGGAGCACACACTCCAATATCTCCATTTTTATTGGACAATTTTTCTTGTCTTGTGTCTGCTCCTTGATCATTTTTACTCATCCAGTATTCATCATTTTCTTGTGTTTATTGCTGAGCAGCCCAGCACGATCAGCTTTGTCAGACAGCAAAACTCTCAATTGGAGATATTTGTTTTTGTTCACGTTCCTGGGTGAGCTTTGTGTATTATCAGCCAGGCTGTAACAGGAGGATATACTCAACCTAATTTGCTCACAGTGTTTGTCAAATTAGCTCCCTGCATATTTGTATCTGAGCAGCTATGCCTCACGTTTGTGGAGCTTTCGCTTTGGTGAGGTGCTTCCTTAATCATATCAGAATTATTCACTCTGTTTACCTGCCTTGCTAACACAACCTGTGTCTGTTTGTAGGTGATCTGAGCTCCATGCTGGGCCCACGGTACCCCTCTGCCGCCGAGCTGGACGCTTATGCACAGAAGACGGCCGACAGTCCGCTATCCATCAAGATTTTCCCCTCCAACATCAGGGTCCCACAGCACAAACAAATCAGCCGAACTGTCAATGGCTTGGACACCACGGGCCAGCGCTTCAGTCCTTACTCCCACCCCTACTCCGGGGGCTACCAAGGTTTGCTGGCCATCGTCAAAGCTCCCACCGTGACCAAAGGCGTGGTGAAGAGCTCGGATGGCAAGAGGACTAAACTGTCACCTATACAAATGGCGGTGGCTCCCTACGCGCCGCCGAGCAATGGTAGCGTCGTCAACAGGCACAGGCAAAGACCATACAGCATGGAACTTTGCAAGCCTCCCGAGGTGCCTAAAATTCCTGCGCCTCACAACGTCATGGTGGCGGCTTCTGCCGTGACACTGTGTGGTGGGCAGAGCTTGGCTCTAGCTCCCCACTCCGACCACATGGCCCACAGCATAGTCAGGCAGATAGCCAGGACCTCTCACGTCCAGGGGCTGCAGGTGCCGGGAGAAGTCCATTCCAGCCCGTCGCACCAGGCGGCCACGGCTGTGGCGGACTCCAACTTCAGCATGGCGGGACCTCCACAGAGCAGCTTGGCCTACTCGGGAGCCGTGCTTCCCACTCAAACTGCTGATATGGCCAAAGCTTCAGGCTACATGGACAGTATGGATTATGCTGTATGGCAGCCCAAGCAGCAGAGACATCAACAACAGCAACAGCAGCAGCAGCAGAAGCAGCACTATCAGCAGGGCCACCTGCGCATGTACAGTGCCAACAACAGCAGCAGCAGCAGAGCTGCCATTAGCAGGTCCCCGGATGTGTGCCTGCCAGCAGGAACAACTCAGCTCCCCTACAGGGCCCATGCGCTCAGCACAGGGACCAGCATGCTGGACAAGGTCAGCTCCTCGCCTCTAAACTGTGCAGCCATGCATGGCGAGTTCTCAGTAGGCCAGTTCTTCGCGCCACCTTGGAACAGCGTGCTCGTCACACCCAACAGCGACTGTTACAATCCGCAGGAGCTGGCACCGAGCTCCGTGGGACTCTCCCACCCTCATGCCCAACGCCACCCGCAGCAGTACCCAGCCGACCGTTCTTCGGGCCCAGGGCTGTGCTGTGGGCTGCCCGGCCGCGGTCTGTGCCAGGCTTCGCTCCTCAGCAGCAGCCTGCAGTCTCTGGAGTGCCTGATCAGCGAAATCCATCCGCCCTGCATCAAAGAGCGCATGCTGGGCCGCGGCTATGAGGCCGTGGCTGTACCACGCCTTCTTGAGCACCAGCCCACGCACATCCAGCTGCCCGTCTTCAGATAGGGGGCTTCAGGCCGCCAGGTTTGGGGAAGTTAGAGGGGGGAAAAAGTGGACTGTGAATTAGGCCAACGAGTGGTAGATTTGTATCAGACATGCCTTTTAGTGGATGCGTGCCATTGGTAAAGGGCTCAGTGGGTCTTTGCAAAGCTTAAAAGGGTAACAGCAATCCTGATTGACTGTAAAAGGTCACTGAGTTGCAGTTTCACCTGTGTTAACTGGACTTACTTTAAGAAGTACTCACATATACTCAGATACTGTTTTGCACCAACAGGGATTTTGGTTTTATTGTACCATTTTACTTCAGACTGAAATAGATCTGAACTAAACTTTTCAGATTAGCTGCCAAATCCGTGACGAGAAGCAATTCTTTAACTGCCCACTAGTTACAGGACGTTACATTAACTTCAGGTCTGTGCTGTTTACTCCAAAACCGTACCTGACGATGATTTAAAAAAAAAAAAAACTAAAAGAAGAATAAATCTAGTAAACCCTTGGTGACATTTGTAAAGCCCTGTTAATAGTACTCAATCATAATAGTTTTTTCCAATTGCACTGTTATATAAAAAAAAAAGTTATGAAGATTACTCTGGCATGGGTTGGTTGTAGGAACATTTCATCTTGAAAGTAACTTGAATTTTTTCTATGTTATGTTTGTGTCTACTAGTAGACAGGCATATTTATATAAAAACTGTTTATTCTTGTTTCATCTGTTTGTAACCAGTGTTTTTTGTTTTTTTGTTTTTTTTTTTCATTGCAAAAATGGTTTTATCCCAGTTTTCATGCCTGCGGTCCAGAATGTGGTTTGTTGCCTGGCGCTGGCAAGTTGATCATTTAGCTGATTGTCGTCTACTGTAGCCGGTCCAGTGTTTTTATAACAGGCCTTACGAATCCGAGAGACAGACTGAGAAGACGCTTAAGCGTCCACTACTGACCCGCTTCATCAGTGACCTGATGTCAAGCGGCACGAGTTACTGTGACTAAGTCTTATGAGCGTTCCAACTGGATTTATTTTTCCATCAGTGTTCTGCATATTTTATTCATTATTATTTATTGACATTTGGATTTCTGTACGATGTTAAAGGTACTACTGGGTGTCTGACGTTCAGATACGCGACTGGTTTCGTCATTCGATAATTTTTTTTTTTCTTTCATTTTATTAAAGTGGAATATTTTGAAGCGGAGTTTGAGTAAAATGGCACACGATGGGCTAGATGTTTGAAAAAGTGCAATTATAATGTTGGCAGATAAGCCCTTTCCCCACGTTATGCTTCAGTGACTCTATTTACTACTGTATGTATGACTGTCTGAAACCTCCTCCACGATTAAGATTGTCAATAAATCTAATTTAGGGATGTTTTTCTAAATCTGCTCTATTTGTCGTCTTTTTTTTTTCGTTGGGAGAATGAAAGATGGCCCAAACACTATTCCCTAAGGAGACATAAATCAAAATATCTGAACTAGTTATGAGGCCAGGCAGGTATAATGTTTCACAGTTGTTTGTGTAAATGGCGCATAACGAGAAGACGGGAGACATTTGAAGGGTTTTACCTTTTTATTCCTCCAAATACAGGCTGTGTCTGATGGCAGACGGAGGCCGTAACACTATTGGCTCCCGGGTCTGTCATCCGAGTGGCAGTTGGGGCCTAGAGGCTGAGAAGAGGCAGAGCAGCGATACCCTCTGAGGGCAGGGCATTGAAGTTGCTCTGGCTTTATCCACCCCGGGGACAGGGGCTAATCAGCTTTCAGTGTGACCTGAGCTCGCACACATCTCCTCAGCCTCTTTTATCAGCTCTTCAAGGGCACAGAGAGCAAACAGAGAGAGAGAGAGAGAGAGAGAAAGGTGCTGACGGAAAACAGGCTGTGACGCTGCCATTGGTTCCAGCCACCAACTGGTAGACTGACTACTGGCAAAACCTGTGTGGTATTCAAGTTGCATGCACAGCATATCTTCTTACCAGGCATAATTGTTGCCACTGTACTGATATTTCATTGCTTGATCCTCACAGCTAGAACATGTGCTGAAATCGAACCTAAGCCATGCGTTATCCTTTAGCCTATACAGTGATGTGCAAAAGTATTCAACCCCCTTAATAGTCAGAAAAGCTTGTATTACAAATAAATGGATGTGATTTTTCAAAAGTAATAATATACAATTAAAGTGAATTTTCAAAGGCAAAATTCTTTGTTAGAAATGTGGCTTACATAAACATTCAACCCCTTCAGGCTAGCATTAAAGAGGAACACACTCTGCTGCAATAACAGCTTGGGGAATGATTTCCCCCCTTTTTCCTGGCAGTTTTTCTCCAGGTTGGTTGGATGACGCTTAGGGACCACAGTTGTGCTACAGATTCTTGACTGGACTGAGATATCTCCAGTGAACTCTTGTCCATTGAAGAACACTGACATTTTTGTTGTTCAACCACTCTTGTTGCTTTGGTCTTGTGATCCTTGGGTTCCTTGTCCTGAAAGGTAAAGTTTCTCCTAAGCCAAGGTGCCCATTTTTTTATTTATTTATTTTTTTTATCAAACTGAAGGCTGTCTTGCAGTGTCTCCTGTATTTTGCACCATCCAGCCGTCATTCATTTTTAACAAGAAGCTCAGTCATAGCTGAGGAAAAGCATCTCCACACCATAACGGTCACCCTCATGCTCCTCGGTTGGGATGGTGTTTGTAGAAGAATGGACAGATTGAGGTTTGCACCAATCACATTGTTTTTTGTCTCATTTGACCATAAAACCTTATCACATATTTACCCGGGTCACTCTGAGGCTTTCTGGCAAACTTCAGATGTGATTTGATGTGGCTTATCTTCAGTCATGGCTTCTTTCTGGCCACCTTCTCAATGCCAGTCATAAACAGAGCTCTTTATATTGGTCGCTCTTTCCCTCCAGTCTTGGCCTCTTGAGTTCTGTATTTCATTCACAGTGGTTGTTGGCCTCTTTTTGCTCGACTGTAAAAGTTTGTAGAATATTTCCTCACAACTAACCCAACATCGTCTATAGCCAACTCTAATTTCCGTTGAATTCTCTTGGCCCCTCATTTTCATATATTTCCCTCTGATTCACAGTTTGACCAATGGTACTTCAATTAAGATGTTCCTATATCTGGAAAAAGTGATTTTTTTTTTTTTAAATGATTTACAGGTAGAGGCTGATTTTCAGCCAGCTGTGTCCTTGTTAGGGCAATAACTTTCATCAGTGTAAACTTGGCGCCTTCACAGCACAGGGGTTGAATACTTAATGTGAAAAACACCTTTTCAGTTAGTCAGTTTTTTCTGTGCATGAAACCAATATCACAAAGTTTGAGAGTCAGCCTTTAAAAGTGAAACAACAGGACAAAATATGGAAGTCATTTGGGTTGAAGGCACTAGTACCTCATATTGCCATTATGAACTTAGTCATGTATGTGTATATATTATATACTATATAATATATACACAAACATTTTATATATATATATATATATATATATATATATATATATACATACACACACGCATACACTATGAATGTACACGTATATTTACATGTATATTGTATAAATTTCATTATCGCCAATAGGAGCGTCTTATTTTGTGTTTCCTCATCACACTCTGTTAAGCGCTGAGGAGCTGCGACACTTTAGACACCACAGTCTTGTGAAAGTCATATATATGGAAATTGGGGATCCATAAGGCCGTCTTCACCCCGTTTTTTTTTTTTTTTTTTTTCCCAGCAGTGTTGCATTTGTGTGTGAAAAATGTGCAGCCCTCTCAGGTTAAATGTCTCAGAATATATTACTTTTAATAAAGCGTATTATGCAGTTATTGTGGAATAGACGGCCCTACACAATGCGACAGGCCTCTTATCTTCAGATTTCCTGGATATGCAAAACAGCTGCGGGGCTTTTTTTTTTCCCTCCTTATTTCAGGCCCGGAATGGTTTATGCAATTCCAAGAGATCCTCTGGTAGTAAAGGAGGCAATTTAAACACAACACGGATAAACGCTGTGATGATTCAGCTCGGCGCCCGATGGCCGGGACCCGGGTTTGAGCTGCTTACAAGGACAAGGAGCCCAAAACTACAAAGCAGAAGATAAAATTTTGCCTTAAATAGGAAAAAGAATCAGGACAGTAGGAAGCTTCTTCTGAATGCAATTAGTATTGATAAGAAAAGTGTGGATGGAGAGAAATGAATACATTAATAAAGTAGTCCAGCCCCCAACAAGTCACTCCCGATATTAAGTGCATTGCCGTGGGTCATTCAAATTGCTTAATTAATTCATGAAAACCATCTAAAGCAGGGGTGCCGAAACTTTTTGTCTTGGATGGAGGGGTGGGATGGACCAAGGGACAAACGTAACATACAAAAAAGAACAAAGTTTAAAATAGTGTATTCTATTAAATGTTTATAGTATCCTATTACATTATCTAGAGCTATATATATATTATATATATATATGTGTGTGTGTGTGTGTATGTGTGTATATGTGTGTGTGTATATATGTGTGTATATATATATATATATGTGTATGTGTATGTGTGTGTGTATATATATATATATAATGTGTGTGTGTGTGTGTGTGTATGTGTGTGTGTGTATATATATATATATACACACACACACACACTCTCCCAGTCAAAAGTTTGGACACACCTTCTCATTCAAGGATTTCCTTTATTTTTATTATTGGCTACATTGTAGATTAATATTGAAAACATCACCTGTTGCTCTGATGACAGCTTT
>JBBPCZ010000037.1:13625712-13652523 GCA_037974445.1 Brycinus macrolepidotus | reverse complement strand
TAATAGCTCGTTAAATATCTAATATTTTTATCAGAGATATCTACTGATACAAAAATATTTTTAAAAATGCAGAAATTGGGAATGGATTAGAAAACATTGGACATATACCATATTTATTTCTATAAGCTTAAAAATTAGGTCGAATTAGAAAAATGAAAGCGTTTTAGCAAAGTATTGCATCTGAAAGAGCAGAAGGTTTAGGTGATGCTGCATCATTAAATACCTTTTCATGCATTATTAAATAGCATCATTATATCATCATAGTCATTATGAAATATAATGATATTTAATAATGCATAATAATGATATCATAATAAATGCATTATTAAATATCAGTTTTGTTTAGATAATTAAAAAATGAAACATCTGTCCAATGCCGATATTATTTTTTCAAGCAAATATCTGCCAATACCGATATGATTCTGATAACATCGTGCATCCCTGGATACATTTTTACACAACTATTTTCTAACCTCTGTTTATTCTTTACAGTTAAACAACCTGTTTTTGTTTCTTTGCCTTCAAGACTGATATATGTAAATGATATCTGTTCTGATTGGTTGCCTCATTCAGAAAGCAGTCCAGGTTCTTGATAATGGTGTGATGAATGGGAGGGGCTAAACTGAATGGGCAGATGTGGGTAAATGACCAGTGAATACAGAACTGGCTATTTTTACAGTTTAGTTTCTGTATATGGAGTAAATGGTGTGTTTATTTATTCGAATTATATATATACATAGTTAAATACTACACCAGACTCTTTTAATTTATAGTTGTGATTTTCTGTGAAATGAGATCTGTAAGTGAGAAGGCCTCAAACGTCCATGCTGGCAGACGTGCAGTGGGTCCTGTGCCGATATGGTCGGTGGGAGGTGGAGGCCTGCTGTAATGGTGGTTAATGACCATTGACATTCACTGCTTTGACCGAAGGCAGAGATCAGATCTGTGTGTGTCAACAATTTAAAATGTCAAGCTTCGCCACCTCCACCTACCAATCTGCTCATGGCAGGATCAGAGAGAGAGAGAGGGAGAGAGGGAGAGAGAGATAGAGCTGACAGAAAGAGAGAGATGAACAGATGAATGGAAAGAGAGAGAGAACAGAAAGAAAGAGGGTGAGAGAGATAGTACAAGACAGAGAGTGGAGAAAGAGAGAGAGACAGAGAGAGTTGAATAGATGAACAGAAAGAGAGAGAGAGAATTGAAAGAAAGAGAGATGAACAGAAAGAGAGACAGAAAGAGTGAACTGAAAGCAAGAGAGTGAGATGAACAGATGAATGGAAAGAGTGAGGGAACAGAAAGAGTGAGGGAACAGAAAGAGCAAGAGATAGTAAGAGAGAGAGAGAAGAACAAAGAGAGAGAACTGAGAGGGAGATGAACAGATGAACAGACAGAAAGAAAGAAAAAGAATTGAAAGTAAAAGAGAGACAGAGAGATGAGCAGATGAGTGGAAAGAGAGAGAGAGAGAAAGAAAGAAAGGGAGAGGGAGAGAGGACAGAGAGATAGAATGAGAAAGGGGACAGAGAGACAGAATGAGAAAGAGGACAGAGAGACAGAGAGAGAGAGAGAGAGAGAGAGGATTCAGTCCATATTGTGTTATTCAGTATCATCAGCAACAGTGTGCTAATTAGTGTATTTCTTTGCTTACAAAATTCGTTCGAACACATTTGGGGAACAGTGATTATTATAGCTGGGCCTTGGAGAACATGTCTGTTCTGAAGCTTGTACAATACATTTCATATGTTTTATATGTATCTTTTCTCTGAAGGTCTAAAAAGCCTTTAGGGTTCCTCACAGAAGAAGGACCAGAACCATATATTTCTAAGATGCTTCTGCCGTGGCAGGACCACTGCTAGTTCCTTGATGCAGTGGCTCTCAATCCTGGTCCTGGAGACCCCTGTTCTGCACTTATTTGTGTTTTCCCTGCTCTAACACTCCCACTTTAGCTCAGAAAGGACTTGTTAGGTAGCTGATGAGTGGAATCAGGTGTGTTCCCTCACTCCTGTGTCCTCCAGTATGAACCTGAATATAGATTGAAATTTGCAACCTTTAAAGACGAATCACTTATCATTGGTGGCCCTATGGAATTCTGTGCTTTGCACGTGACCATTTTTTGGCTGTTCCAGATTAAACACATACATCTAAAGCTTGTAAAAGACATTCTAGGTTTTAATTAACACCAGTAACAGACATTAACATATAGTTTACCTTGTAGCAGTTTTACAGTGACTCCTTCTGTAAAGAATCTGGCTCAGAGCTACGGGTTTCAGTTCCTAACAACTGAATGAAACCTGGTCGAACTAGTGACGTAGCTAGAACTTCTAGAAGACCTGAAGGTTTCACGGAATTGACCCCATTCATTATTTGCTGATTCCCCATTAGGGCTTTCGTTCAGATACAGGAGACCTAATCAATAGCAAAACTACCCAGATACCACAAAAAAACTTGTATTTTTTGTATTTCACAGAAATCTTTAAGGCTTCTCTGAAGACCAAGAAGGCCCTGAGGGATCCCCTCTGATAAAATAAACATTTATCATTACAATACATATTATAAATATATTATGATAAGCTCCATAACAGTAACAGTAACAGACAACAGAGTGATGGATGTCTTGTTTGATTTGGTTTTTCCATTCTCATATCGTAGCTTTGCATTTCTTCTTTGCATTCACTTGGGGAGAAGCAAAGACGTGAGGAAAATATAGAGGGAAAGAAAACAAGGATGCATTATTGAAGGCACGAGGACCAGGGTTGAGAACTACTGCCACATTGAATGTTTCTTTTCTCTTTGAAGAGCCATCTTCCAAGTGTGAAAAAACATTGTTTATGGTAGTTTAAAGAACCTTCCACATGTAAATGTAAAGCTTTTATACTTTGGTTTCTCAAAGAACCATTTATTGAAGGCAAGAGCCCTTGAGGAACCTTTGTTTATAGAAGTGTACACATGATGTTTTCTCAGCTGTGGTGGAAGCCTGCGTGCTGCACGGGCTGAAGAGGCGGGCCGCAGGCTTCCTGCGCAGTAACAAGTTGGCAGCGCTCTTCACGAAGGTGGGGAAAGTCTTTACTCCTGCTGAGGACCTGTGCAAGAAAGTGCAGGAGCTGGAACAGATCATCGAAAACAAGTGAGAACCTCATGCTGGCAAATATATCTGATTCCAGGCTTGAGGCAAGATTGAATGCATGCTATCTTGAGATAGATCAGGATCTGCTGATGGAGTTTCACTAATCCAAACAACGGCTGGAGGAACCGAGGAGGAATCTGGAACCGAACCTGTGTTCTCCTCACCAGCTCACAAAATATCAACTACTTTTTTTTACAAACAAAATAAATCTTGATCTTTTTTTACTGCTTTCTTGTTTGTGTGCATTTATTCTAATGTTAACTTTTCCAGCAGAAAGACACATTAATTATCACACACTGAGAAAAATGGATTTAAAGAATTTGCATAGTCATTTGCAAGGTACTGTATATGGTTGCTCTTTCTTTGAAGGGTGTTTGTTTTTGCTCAATTTTGCAGCTCCAGACAGAGCCAGTCTCAGGCGAGCCAGGACAGCATCCGTAAGCAGCCGCGAGTCGCCAACCTCTCGCCGCAGGCCATCAAACACCTGTGGATCCGCACAGCACTGACCGAGAAAGTGCTAGACAAAATCGTTCTGTATTTGGTGGAGAGCAGCAGGTTGAGAAGCTACAATTCCATCTGTGTTTAAATGCATAAACCCCCATCATTAACTCTATGGGTTAACTGTTGCGTTTTCTTGCTTTGTTGCAGTAAATTCTATGAGAGGGAAGCCTTGCTGAGGGATCCTGTTGATGGTCCAATCCTTGCATCTCTACTGGGTATGAGGCACATTGTTGTTTCTCAGGCATAGTGTGGTCTATAAAGCTTGTTTTGGTACACAGTTTGGTAAGTTACATATGAGCCCTAATTAAAATCCCTTATTTTAATTCTGTCAAATTTTGGATGGATTTCTAAAGTGCTTTTGATGGAAAAGACCAGTGGTTCCCAACCTTGTACACTACCGTATAGAAGTTCGGGCCCATTTAAAAAAAAATAAATGACATGCTGTTTTATTCAACATTTCATTACAAGTAAACATTAGAAATACTTAAAACAAATGTAACTGACTGGTTTTCAAAACTTCATAGTCTTTAGTAACACATTATTTAGCCACAAAGGCTCAAACTATTGGTTTTGAACATAGTAGGTCATATCAGGTCTGTCTTTAGTGCACAGACATTTACTGTGTGTTGGATCATGAAAAAAGAAAGGATCACTTAGTTCATCACACAATTCCTTCTGGTTTCCACGTATCATTGGACAAAATTGTCCAGATTAATTTTCATACATTGTTAGCCACGTTAGCTGTCTTTAAGTGTGTATCTGTCCCACTGTGACTCTTCTAGTTGGTCCCTGTGCGCTGGAATACACTAAGGCAAAGACGGCTAACCACTTCTGGACGGATCCTTCAGCTGACGAGTTGGTGCAGAGGCACCGGATCCACAGTGGCCACTGCCGGCAGGACTCTCCCACCAAACGTCCTGCTCTTGTTAGTACTGCTCTGTCTCTACTTAGGCAAAATGTGGTGAAAAATGTAGAACATGTTCTTCTTGAATGGGCAGGTCACCACAGTCCATGTGTCCTTGTTCGTGTAGATCCAGAAGAGGCAGTCGAGCGGCAGTATGGACGACAGGCCCTCCCTGTGGGCTCGGGACTACGTGGAGTCCCTCCATCAGAACTCCAGGGCCACGCTGTTGTTCGGCAAGAACAACGTTCTGGTCCAGCCGGTGCGTGATCTATTGATTTTACTCCAGAGTTTATGTTACTTTAATTTCATAACCTCAATGAGGAGGCCTGAATGAACAAAGAGGTGTGTCTCCATAGTTCTTGTCTGTTCCTTTAGACAGATGATATGGAGGCCATCCCAGGATACCTCTCCCTCCATCAGACTGCAGAGCTCATGACACTGAAGTGGACACCAAACCAGCTGATGAATGGCAACATGGGAGAATTTGACTATGAAAAAAGGTACACTACCAGTCAAAGGTTTTGGCGCACACTGATATTTCCTACATTTGCCTGTTACTTGCTTGATATTTACTAAAAATACACTCAAATTTCTTTGCTAAGTTTACAGTATGTTCACCATTTGAGTGCCTTTATCAGCCAGAAAATTCTTTATTCATCACTACTGACCTATAAAAAGCCACCTAATATAATAATTACAATTATAATATGGATCACCAGACAAGTATTGGATATTTAACAAGCTATTAAGTGATGAAACAGTTAATGAGTGCAGATGTCAGACATGCACTGTTAGACATTATGAAGGAAATTTGTTTTATTTGACATACTTTGTTCACTCAACAACCTTCCATACTTTGTTCACTCAACAACTTTCCAATGTTTAACAAGAATAAAAAAGCTGCAGTTTATGAAATTAATGGATAAGTGGTAAAAACCTGGTGTGCAAAAACTCTTGACTGGTATTGTATTAGGTAATCTCAGGATTACTGAAATATAGAGGAGCATCATTGTTGACTAGGGTTGTTTGCTCCTGAGTTACCTGTTACTTGTCTTTTCTTTTATTAGTGTCTACTGGGATTATGCGATGACCATCCGCCTAGAAGAAATTGTCTATTTGCACTGCCATCAACAAGGTAAAATCTCCAGAAATTTCAATTATACACTGCTATACCAGGGCCTTGTTAAACTAAAGGGGAATTCTACTAATGAAAAAAAACAGTATAATTTAATGGTAAGGATGTAAACAAAGTAATGTGGAGTGATTTGAATATCAAAGTTTCTACAGAAACTTATAGAGTTGGAATGCACACAGTGCTGGTAATAGGAACCAGACGTCTTTAAAGATGGGTGTACAATATATGACTTTTAAAATAGATTTTGAAAACATCACAGACTTTTTATAGAAAAAGTGTTTTATAGAATTTCTTGTCTTTTTTAATGAGGGTGGCACACTAGATGACAGGGGAAAAAGAGGGCATCAAAAAAAAAAATTAAAAACTCAAAAGTTAGTCTAAATTCTAAAATCAGGCCCGACATAAGTCTCTAAAAGCCCCTTACAGAAAGTTTTACATAAAATGGTAAGGAATGTCCTGCTTGATGCCTGAGACATTATTTAATTTTCAACACATTCATAACATAGAAACATACAAGATATTATAAGGCATAGTATTACCCAAAGAAAACATATTAGAGATTAATCAACATTTTACCATTATCAACATTACATGTTAAACACAGAAGACACATGCAGCTTCACTGGACTTTTTGGACAGTAAGTGTATATTTACACTGAACACTGGTTCCGATCATGACCATTGTAAAGAAGTCTGAAATGTCTTTACACATCACACCACTCTGAACGACTTGGCTCACATTATGCAGACATATTTGGAAAATCCGTGGAATTCCCCTTTAGTGTCACCAGTATTTATTGTGTAACTGGATGCATATTGTGCCACTGTTCATACATCACAATTAAGTTTCAAGTTTAAGTTTATTGTCATATACAGATAACAATGGTACATCATTACCATGTAATTAAAATCTTGGACTCCTCAAGTTTGCAAAATAAAAAAACAGTAGAATAAAAGTAGTGAAATCGTAAAAGTATTCTTGTAGTAAAATAAACAGTAAAACTAATAAGGTGCAGTAGACAGTGTTTAACATTTAGCAAGCATTTACAAAATGTCTGTAGTGCAGGAGAGTGTGGTGTACGCGTACATGTACATATACATTCATGTGTATGTGTGTAATTGAAATGTTTTCCCAAAATGTCATGTGTCTGCAGTGGACAGTGGTGGCACTGTGGTCTTGGTGAGCCAGGATGGGATCCAGAGACCACCATTCCGCTTCCCCAAAGGAGGTCACCTGCTACAGTTCCTCACATGTCTGGAGACAGGACTCCTTCCTCACGGCCAACTTGATCCTCCCCTGTGGTCTCAAAGGGGGAAGGTATGTCTTATGTGGAGCAGTCTTTTGCATGTACAGTGGCTAAACAACACAATACTTGCTGGTTTAAGATATAAACACTGGTCGAATGAAGCTTTTTGTGGTTTAACAGGGAAAAGTGTTCCCAAAATTACGGAAAAGAAGTCCACACGGCTCCTGCGAGTCCTTCTCTGATAAGGATGATGACGAGGCGACGGATTATGTGTTTCGGATAATATATCCGGGCAGTCAGGAGTTTGGTATGTGGCTCAATCCAGTTGGATCCTGTACTGTTGATCTGTATGCCCTGCTGTCACATGGTCTGTCATTGTGATGGTTTTCCTCTTCCCCATCTATCCTGGACCTTCTACCCTGTCTTGTGAAAACCGTTCCTGTTTCTTTAGGTTATGATGTTGCCACAGCACCCCATCATCCCCACCTCATCAGACCAGGCATGAACATCCCCTCATTTCTCCATACCTCCATTTGCTCTGTTTTTGGTGGAGAGAGAGCGAGAAGGTGGTCTCTGATCTCGATCCATCCCTGTTCATTTCCACCTGCTCATTCTTTAGAGCCATAGTTCTTAACTGAACTGAACTATGGCATAGTTTCTGAAGGTGATGGTGATAATGATGGTGATGGTGGTGAGGGAGATGCACCAGGTGGTGATATTTAGGATGCTCTCGTAATGATGCAGTTGGCCCAGAGCTGATGGACCAGAGCATGAGCATGTGGCAGCCCACTCCAAGAAAGTCTTCCTGTTCATCCTGCTCTCAGAACGGTTCTTCTGATGGTGGACTTCCCAATGGGTGCAATCATGACAGGCAAGTATGGCGTGTAGCAGTGCCCCATTGTTTACTTTGAAACACACACATATACAGGTTGCAAAAATGACCAAACTGTACATCTGAATATGTTTTCTTCTGCAGGGCACCTCTGAAGTTGCTTTGCGAGACCATGAAGTACCAGATCATTTCTCGGGCTTTCTATGGCTGTATGTAGCGTTTCCAAAGTCAGTGTCTGGGTAGTTTTAAAAAGTGTGCAAACCTCTCATTGGTGTTTGTATTTCTGCCATTTAGGGTTGGCCTACTGCCGTCATCTGTCCACAGTCCGTACACACCTGTCGGCTCTTGTCAATCCCACCATCATTGAGCCCAACATTCCCCATGATGCCAAAGGAGGGCTCTCCACAGAAGTATGGAAGACGTTTCTTCAGGATAGTTCTGTGAGCAGACCTGCCCAAACTTTTGAAGACTCCAAACTGAAACGTTGTTTTGCTTGCATCTATTATACTTTTATACTGTTGTGCTTGAGAGACTCCATCGACCGGAATCAAATTCCTTGTGTGTGCTCGCTCACATACTTGGCCAATAACCGCGATTCTGATTCTGATCTGATTCTGATCTATTAACCTCTCTCTCTCTCTCTCTCTCTGGCAGGCTTATGAAGAAGCAGAGCTTCTCCGGCTGGTGTACTATGGTGGTGTAGAACCCACCCTGCGGAAGGAGGTGTGGCCTTTCCTGCTTGGCCACTACCACTTCACCATGACTCCTAACGAGAGAAAGGAGGTACGGTGAAGGCCAGTCCTTTAATGATTGACAGAATGAGATGTTTTGGGGTACGAAACCAGTGTCCTGTCTCTGCAGGTGGACGAGCAGGTGCGGGCCTGTTATGAGCAAACTATGAGTGAGTGGCTGGGTTGTGAGGCCATTGTGAGGCAACGTGAGAAGGAGCAGCATGCCGCTGCCCTTGCCAAGTGTGCCTCTGGAGCCAGCGTGGACCAAAGCCTTAGGCAGGACTCCACTATCAGTACTGATGTAAGAAACACTGCCATTGTCATTGTCAAGAGATCTCTGACCAGTACTAGCTAGACAGGCAGCTCAGGTTCAATGTTTGCCATGTAAACAGCACTACAAATTTGGAATTAACAAACAAATCTAGTTTGCCTTGCCGTATGAACAAAGCCGTAGATACCTGGGAATGATTAGGCCGTTTTGCAGTATCATTAAGGGTCATATGCTCTTTGCCAAATCAATACAACCACTAAATTAAATGGGAAACTTCAAAGATTGAAATAGTGCTGGAATTCAAAATTTTAAGGGTCACATGCTCTTTGCCAAAAGAGTATGTGAGGGCATGTGGGGCAACTGGTGGCCTGGTGGTTAGGCAGTTGGCCCTGTGATTGGAAGGTTGTGTGTTTGAATCCCAGGACTGCTAGTGGCACCACTGAGGTAAGGTACCGTCCCCATACACTGCTCCCAGGGCGCTGCGTTGCTGGCTGCCGCTGCTTCACTTGGGCGAATGGGTTAAATGCAGAGGGCTAATTTACACTGTTCACACTGTGTGCTGTGCCATGTCGTGCTGTGCTGTGGTGTGCTCACATTTGACAAAAGGAGCTCTTTACACAACATCTAATCTTGGTCCCTGTGTGATGAATTTTGTTGCTATTGACAGTCAAGGGTGGGACAATCTACAAAATTCCAATACTGGACAACCATTCTACCATTAGATCAGGAATTCCTGTTAATCATAGGTCTGAGTATAAATAGCGTTACTCATTGTGGTAAATTATTATGTCTGCATTGGGTATTAGGAGTCATTTTTAAATATACACATCTTTTTATCTAAATAGTGGGAAGAATAATAAATGGCTGAGAAAATTAAATAATGATGCATCCCTGTCAATATTTTGGTATCTAGTCTTCCCAGAGCAGCAGCTCAGAGAAGCAGAGCCATGCCTGTTCACAGAGTGACTCAAACAGTAGCACTCAGGTGAGCACCAAGATGCAAACTTTGAGGTTCTTACCAGGAAAGTTCCACTGGCATTTTTCCTCACCTCTAAATGTCTTGTCTTGCAGGTGTTTGGGTCTGTGGATGAGGTTGACCCAATTGAATCTGAGCCGAAGCCAAAAGATGGGAAGCCACAGCCCAAAATTCCAAATGGTACCCTTCCGAACTGCACCAGTTCTCCAGACTCTGGACATCCATCCTCTCGCAACTTCTCTGTCACGTCTGGACTCTCAGATTGCTCCCCAAGCACAGAGGATGCTTCCACGCAAGAGTCCGGAACCAAAATCTTGGCACCGGATCCATCAGCAGCCACTTCTGAGGTTTCTGTAGCACCTCCAACCAGCTCTAGCCTTGAAAACAAGATCAATGAAGAACCAACAGAGCAGAGCGCACCGGCTACGGATGCAGGGAAGGAAGATCTTGTGAAAGTACACACGGGAGACCTTACGTCAGAAGATGAAATGATCAAAGCTCAGGAAAATCAAAAGCTGGAGGATTCGGATGCCAAAGACATTAGCAAGACTGACTCACAGGAATCTCAGAAAGAGAAGGTGGATTTAAATGAAACATCTAAGGTCAATGTTGCTGAAAGAGTGGAAAGCACATTGTCTGAAAAACAGCATAAGCTTGAAACAGAGGACACAAAAGCTTCAGACAACAATGAGCAAGTGATTCAGTCACCAGAGGCTTCTGCTGAAGAGAAGACTGAATCCTTGGAGGGAATCAGGGGCTCAGAAGTGGTGAATGAGCCACAGGAAAACACGGAGTCTGACGTAGATAAAACAAAGCCAGCCACAGATTTAGAAGTGCAAGTTAACCAAAAATCACCCACCAAATGTGATCATCATAGACCACTGACTAAACAGTTTTCTGTGGATGAACTTAAAACCGTAGATACAAGCAACCCTGAGCAAGATGGAGAACTCACAGCATCTGAGGTAACAAGTGAGCCTTGGGTGAAAATATCTGAAAATGAAGTGAAGCCTCCTGAGCCTCTCCCTGAAGCACCACACATGGAGTTGCTAATTAACAATCCATCTGATGCTGAGAATCTGCTAACTGGAATGACCTGGGACTCTGATCAGAGCAGAAGCAAGGCACTGATCAAGCAAATGACTGAACCTGCACCTGAGAGCTGCATGTCTATCATGTCTTTATCAAAGCATTCACCAGATATGTCTGATGACTCTCCATCTGCTCTCGAAATGGAGGAGATCCCTGCTGCTTTGGTTTATATGCCTGCAGAGGACAGCCCGGCCAAGACTTCCATTACAATGGGTCCTCCTTTGGCCTTGACAATCCCACCAGAAAAGACGGCAGCAGGTATGCCTGCTCTGGAGCTGTGCATGGAGACGGGCCCGAACACCAGCCCAGAGGGCTCTGAATCAGCCCTGTCTGAGGAGGAGCCAGAGATGGAGAGTCTGTTCCCCAAACCAGACTCTCTAGCCGTTGGCGGAGAACATAAAAACGACATTGCATCTCCAGTTTCTTCTATTGGAACAACTTATTCGGTGAGTTTTTCGTCTCAAAGGCTCTCCCTCTCTCTTGAAGTCTCTTGTGTACTTTCAGAGTGGGCATAATGTCTGTTGTTCTTGGGCTCTACAGCAAGAGCTGCTAGACTTGTACACCCTCAATCTGCACCGTATTGACAAAGACGTCCAACGATGCGACAGGAACTACTGGTACTTCACCACCGCCAACTTAGAGAAGCTGCGCAACATCATGTGCAGGTGAATCTGAAACACTGAAATCAGAGACTACATACCAACGCTTTCTAAAGGTCACTTTTGCTTATTGCTTCATTCCTCCGAATAGCTACGTCTGGCAGCATCTAGATATTGGCTACGTGCAGGGAATGTGTGACTTACTTGCACCTCTTCTCGTTATCCTTGATGATGGTAAGTTTACACCAAGCTCCTTGAACTTTCAGAAAAATAGGTACTTAACTAACAAAATGCCCAAATTTCTTTTATTTTAGGTCTTTGAAACAAATGAAAAAAAAGCGCGAGGATTTTTAGGATAGTTATCACCACAAGTGGGAGGGAGGGGGGCCGGAGAGCGAAAGCGCAGCAAACTGCGAGCGTGTAGGACAGAAGACCCTGATTTTTAGACTGTTTTAGACCGCTTTTATTTGTTGAAGTCAGATTTTACTGAAATGCTCTGAGTTCCAAGGATTAATGCAGAGTTTAGTTCCAACCTCCCTCTAACTTGCTACTCCCCATCCTAACACTAATGCATCTGGCCCACCCAGTCAAGAGGAACATAACTGGCTGGAGGAAGTATGACAGACTGTGGCTGGAACTAGACTCTGCAGAGGGTTGATCTCCAGGACCAGGGTTGGTGAACATTGTACCGTTCGGGTACATGGCACCCGCAAGGGTAGTTGGGGAACATAACTGTACCATATTCTATTGCAGTGCAGTTTTCTTCATTCAATGCTTTGTATTTTATCTTTCTATTTAAACAGTTACAATAGATACACTAGCTTCCCAAAATTTTAAATCAAAAAACATTTTTTATTATTTTACATATAGTAACGTCTTACACAATGTACATTTAAATATTTACCAAAAGGTTGTTTACCTTTTATGCACCTATTCAAGATACTAGATAATTAAATAATAAAATACTTGTGCCAAATGATCAGTCTTGAGATTGTCAGTGTTATAAAATATGATGAATTCTGGATATTAGTTTTAGACATCTCAATGCTAATCTACACTTTCCCGTTAACTTTAGAAACTACAGCTCAGATAATTCTGAAAATGTCTAATATTTTTGTTAGTCTCCTACTAATTATGAAAGTGCACAGGATATGCGTATTATACTAATTTTATACATGTGTCTGCAATCACATTGGTTTGATATAACTGAAAACATCTCATTCTTTTGGATGGTAGAGCACTGTGGGAAAGTGAATGTACACTGTAAATGATATTTTACTCAAATATTTTAATTCAAACTTTTGAAAATAACCCCAGTTTGTAAATTAACCCCAAAGTATAATTAAAAATTGTATGTCAGAACAGAATTAATGTATTGGTTTCCTTAAGAATGAACATGCTTAAGAAAGATCAACTTGCAGACTGAAATGTATTTGTCCATTTACTTACTTTGCCAACTTTTTTTTTTTTTTTTTACAAAAACTCAACACAAGCTCAACAAAATCAAGGAGATAAAAACGTACCTGTACGACACACTCTTTTTGACAGCGTATTGACCAAGAATAACTGAATATTAATAACACTGAATATTGTTTTTTCTTTATTATAATTTTATTTAAAACATGTACTTTTTATTATTATTATTTATTATAACTTTATTTTCTGACCCACGGTTTTGCTCATCAGTCCCTCCCTTCTCTGTTAGAGGCCATGGCTTTTAGCTGCTTTACAGAACTCATGAAAAGAATGAACCAGAACTTCCCACATGGAGGAGCGATGGACACCCACTTCGCCAACATGCGTTCCCTGATTCAAGTATGACCGCATGAAACCCATTACTTTAGCTGGGATTGTGTTTCTACACTTTTCTGAAAGTGTTTTTTGATGTATTCCAGATTCTTGACTCTGAACTCTTTGAGCTTATGCAGCAGAATGGAGACTACACCCACTTTTACTTCTGTTACCGGTGGTTCCTCCTAGACTTTAAGAGAGGTAAGATCATACGTAAAACTCCTCAAAATACTCAAAAGAGGTTCAAACAATTAGAATACTTTATTTATATTATGGCAGATCAACTCAAATGTCTCTCTGAATTGTCTTGGAGCCAATTTTCAAATCATAAAATATCTAATAAATAATGTAATATATATATAATATTTTATATATATATATATATATGTATATATATATATATTATATTGATATAGAAGTATCAAGATTTACTAGTTGGTATTTTGTGAGCTGGTGAGGAGAACAAAGGTTCGGTTCCAGATTCCTCCTCGGTTCCTCCAGCCGTTGTTTGGATTTGTGAAACTCCATCAGCAGCTCCTGATTTAATTTAATGAAGGACTGATCGAGTCAAACCAGGTTTCTGATGAAACTACAAGTATTACTGGACTTCCACAAGGAACACACTGATATACTGAACGTAAAATCACTATTTACTGGATAATGTTATTTGTATTTGTTTTTTTTTTAGTTTTATTCAATATATTTGGTACTACTAATGTGTAAAAACTCACTGCTCATGTAAACAGTATTATTTTCAGAGTTTTGCTAAGTACTGTATATATAAGCATCTGCATAATTAAATTAAGAGGTCATTGAGAGTGGTTTGGTGGTGAAATACCTCTAAAAGCTAAACTCAGAAGAAACTGACCATGTCCGAATTGTTCACAGTGGTGGTGAATGCAACCAGATGTCTAATGCCTTTAAATGCTCTCTCACAGAAAGATATTATATGGTTCTAAATATGCTGCCTGATGCCTAAGACATTGTTTTATGATAGTTCTGAGAAATGTTTATGGCCTAAAATGTTTTTTAATTAATTCATGGTATGCAGTGTGCTGTAAGGGAAGACAGTGTCCAAAGAAAATGTATGTTTTCATATTTCCCATCATCAACGTTACATATGAAAACTCTAATGGTTTTGGAGGGTAAATATATTGGCTATATAATTAATACAGATACCGGTCCCCATCACTACCACGGTAAAACAATCTGAATTATTGATATGTATGAACCATTTCACATTCAACCCACTGTGAATGGCTATGTTTACATCAAAAACTCTAAAAATTGGTGGAATTCCACTATAAGACTATTCCAATAGAATAGTAACATTTGAGGTTATAGATACCACAAAGTTGTTGCTTGTGTGTTTCTCTGAAGAAATGGTGTACGATGACGTGTTCTCCGTATGGGAGACCATCTGGGCAGCCCGCACCATCTCCTCTGGACACTTTGTGCTCTTCATTGCCCTGGCACTGGTTGAGCTGTACAGAGATATCATTCTGGAGAACAACATGGACTTCACTGACATTATCAAGTTCTTCAACGGTAAGATCCCTATATTAGTGTGTTGTATTAGTAGCTCAGATGGCACCATGACCAGTCATGCATTTGTACTGGGACATTTTGAAGGCACATAATAATTACAGTCTTTTTCATCCGAGTTATGTTTCATTTCAGAAATGGCTGAGAGACACGACGTCCCAAAACTTATCGTGATGGCCCGAGACTTGGTCCACAAGGTGCAGATCCTCATAGAGAACAAGTGATTCAGCATCTTCCTCAGCTCTCCATTGTGTAATGAAGAAGACTAGTGCATATTTTTTCTGCCTGTCATACATTTATACCCTGCTGTTAGATCCCACCTTCCTCTTGACCTCCACTGGGCACTGCTGAGTGCAGGCTCTCTGTAAAGAAAATAACAGAACAGAAAAAATATGATACATTACAGTCCTTTGCAAAAGAAAGTCCAATTTTGTTCAAGATTAGACAAGACAGCAGGCCCAAGGTCTTCAAATCTGGACCTTTGCAGTCCTAGATTTTAAAATCATTCATACGTTTGACACTATAGTGGCCAATCAGATACATCGATCATCCTTAATTACCATAATTCACAACATGCAGGACTGAAAAGACCCAAAACACCAACAGTGGTGATGGAGACCAAACGATGGGTTTCCTCAACAAATGCAGATTCTTTGATAAGCACAAAGTATTGAAATCATGGCGTGCAAATTAGAAACAAACTACGATATCCTGGGGGGAGGGGGAGGGCTCATTGGTGACAGACGGGTTTGTTGAGTATTGCTTGTTCATGACATCACAACATTTGCACGGAAAAACCTTCGTCTGTGTCAGCACACCTTTCTATTTTCAGGTATTACTGAACTTGTATTATAAGTGAAAAATGATCATTTTTGTAATTATTACTCAAGCTTTCTGCCCCCCAGTGACTTTGTCACATGTTAAGCTGCTACACAATTATTTACCTCACTCAGCGAACCAACCTTACTCGGAAACAATCAATCGGTGATCTATACATCTATAATCTTGGAGATGTGTTTATTTTTTAGCAGTCTTTTTTGCCTTAAGTTCCTTCTTTTAGGGACAAGTGCCGTGAGCTTGTTTCTGCTCAGTGATGATTAAAACCACAAGGCCGGTCGACCTCTGCAGTCGTGAGTCACTCTGCGGTGGCGTTGTGTCCAGTTTAGCAGCTCCAGGTCTGAGCTTTTTTTTCTGTAAAGTGTTAACCCTTAGAACACGAGCATCACAGATCCGTGTCGGCAGAGCAACAAATGGCAAATTGTCTTCAAACAGCTCATTATATGGAAGTTCCCCCGGTTTGTGTTGATGCTTGAAGTTAGTGTAATTTAAAAAACCTGTTGTTGTAATAATAACCACTACCGGGGTTTAAAAAATGGAGTCACATGCAAATGACCATAAAGAACAAAAATGAACAAATTCCTTTTATTTTAGGTCTTAGAATCAAACAGAAAAAACACAAGATCTTTGAACCCAGGAGAACTTTCAGGATAGTCTCCGCCCACAAGTGGGTGGGGAAAACCCGCAGAGGGTGGGGGGTCCAGATAGCACTCAAGAGAAAGAGCAGCAAACGGCGAGTGTGTAGGAGAACAAGCACCGGTTTTAGACTGTTTTACACCGTTTATATTTGTTTAAATCAGATATTACTAATACACTCTGAGTTCTAAGGGTTAATGAAAGCTGCCCTGAGGTCAGCAAAATGCTCCCAAGATAATATTCTCTCCTGTGTACGTTTTCCCTCCAAATGTCACCATATTCTATTATTTCTGAGGTCCTTTATAGCAGTCAAAAATGAACAAAGCTGAAGACATGTTGTTAATATGTGCACAGAAATGACATCACATGACTATTAAACTGAAACACTGACACCAACCACTCAAACTATAGCCAGTTGACAAATTGTACTGGTTTCCTTTGGTGAGGTTGCCAGTCTAACGATGTCAATTCAGTGTACAGTTCTGTTAAATTGCATGTAGCAATGCTCATATGCCCACCTTGTATAGTTGGGCCAGGGGTCTCGGCCCAATCGCTTTCATCATTAATCTTCCCTATTAATCTCATTAACCAACCTAAATAATAAAAAACAATAAACTCACAAAATACGTAACTTCTTTGAAATGGGGTGCCACCACATGGACAGTATATCAGTACTGTGATTATAGTGCTTCCTATTGTATTCAGAATAGAGCCCATATCATCACTTTTCTGGACTTGAAATATGTAAATATTATTGACATTTCCCCACCAATACAATCCATGCATAGAAACTGAGCTGCAAAAACAACCTGTTTTCAAATCACAGTTTTTGCTGCCCTACACCATGCCTTGTTCAAAATTCAGCCCAGGCTCCTCTTAACTTGTGTGTGAATGGGCAGAGCCAAACAGATGTGGGCTGAATAGGAGGTTATGCAAATACATTAGTTTTTGTGACATCACAAAAACTAATTGAAAATGGGCTGTTCTTGGAACTTAGTTTCCATATATGGATTATATGGGCTTGTTTATGCGCTGCATTAAACTCTTGTTTTAAAAAAGCATTGTTCTCTGATATCCACCCTTTTAATTTCACTCCAGTGAGGCCAGTGGCTACAAAAAAGGAATTAAGGTTCAAGACCACCCACAAAGTTGCAATGCCCACCCAAAACAGCAGTCCTATTCCTACTTCAGAGGGTCCAGTGACTTTCAGGGGTGGTGCTCATAGTTCAGAGGGTCCGGTGACCAATGGGGGTGAGGAGTAATGCCTGCACAACAAAAAATATTGGTTTCATGATATTTTTGTACACAAACTCCATTCGTTTTCCTCATAGAGAAAACCAGCTCAGACCTGGAGTTCCTAAAAAGTGCATGAGGCCCAAAACAGAACGACATCATGGATTCAGGGGCCGATTTAGTGCGTCTCTGCATCAGAATGTGGGTCGACTGAAGCCATCATATGTGAGACTTGCTCATACACAACTGTAGTTGGCATATATAACATATACATGAGGAGTGAGTAAGTGTGTGTGTGTGTGTGCGTGTGTGTGTGTGTGTGTGTACACTCAGAACTACCAGCAACCAAAATTTTGTATGGTTGTCTCATACTTTTAGCACTGGATTCGATGTGATTGTAGGAATCTGCTCAGATCTTGTAATTCAAACCAAGTGTTTCAAGTGCCAGTGTTATCAACACTAACCTTCACCCACATGGCATTTCCATCTCTATCTGTACGTGTTTCCATTTCTTAACTGCTCTGTATACATTAGACTTCATAAAACAATGAATCACAGTATAAAAGAAATATATATATATAGAAATATATTGAATGAAATGAGAAACGAAATTATTTGTGAACTGTACAAAGTGTTGTATTTGGAAGTGAATTTATTTATGAGGGCCGAAACACGGTAAAAAGATTCTGCTCAATGCTTATATATTTTTATTGTAATCTGTGTAACGACATATAGTATATCGTCAGAACATTGTGCCAATAACGATGATCTGTATCGTAATATGGAATAAATGTGACCTGTGGTGAGCGCTCGTGTTTATTTGCTCTTCGCTGTCAAGTGACTTAAGAGTGGCTCATTGAACTTAAGTGAGTGTATTTATGAAACCAGAAGTCCCAGCGGAGAGTAAGCAGGTTTTACTGGCCTGGTTCATAACAGTAACCTGCTTAAAGGGCCCGTATCAGAGAAAACTGATTTTTTTTTTTTTTTTTTAAATAAAAGTGTTTCATTTAGTGTGTAAACTTTGATAAATATGCTGTTTAACTTGAGTGTGGGCCAAAAGTCTGAGACCACCAGTGAAAATCCCCCTATTTTGAATTGCTTTCTAATTTAACAAGGGGTCCAGTATTATTGGGGCAGCTGGTGGCCTAGTGGTGAGGGCGTTGCACCTGTGATCAGAAGGATGTGGGTTTGAATCCCAGGTCTGGTGGTGGCACCACTAAGCTACCCTTGAGCAAGGTACTGTCCCCACACACTGCTTCCCAGGCGCCCCTCATTGGTGGCAGCCCCCTGCTTGGTGAATGGATTAATTGCAGAGAAAGAATTTTACATTGTTCACACTGTGTGCTGTGGTGTGTTCACATGTGACTATAAGGGGCCACTTTACTTTTCACTCAAATAGCCTGAAAATATCATTTATAAAGTAGAGTCTTTAAAATATTTCCAAGTTTCTAAGTGCCGGCCTTCTGCTTTAATGATGATGGGACCGAGATCCACCTGAGAGTCTGAAAACACACTTTAGTGAAAGTCTCGTCAAGTCAAGCAGGCATTTGTTGTAATTTCAACCATCTACACAGTAAAGCAGTGGAACCAAACAACATTCCTCCAGAACCACAACGTTCTGGATAAATCCTTTATAAAACTCATATTTCTTTCATTTTTGTATTACTTTATTGTTTAGTTTACGTTTATGTTTACGGCATTTAGCAGACGCTCTTATCCAGAGCGACGTACATCAGAGCTTTAGTAATCCACATCTATTCCTCATACCTATAAAGCTAGACTTAAATCAACATCTGCTTTTAACCAAGTGACTGCCAGTTAAGTTACACACCTTAACAGATCCTGTCAAAAAAAGAAAAAAAAAAGTCAGAGGTTAAAGCACAAGTAAGGAAAAACAGTTGAGGGTTTTTGTTTTTTTTAGTTCAAACACATACATACATAAATACATTAACAAACAAACAAATAAATGAATAGATAGATAAATAAATAAATGACTAAATAAGTAAATACATGAATGAATAAAATAAAAAAGAAAATACTACCATTAGAAAAATAATATTGTAAGATTATCTTTTAATATTTTGCTCAAGATTTTTTCAGTTAAATTTATTTATTTGTTCATTCTTCATGTATTTGCTTATTTTTATTATTTTTTTAATTTACGTATTCTTTTTAATTTTATTATTATTATTTTAGAGGTACGTTTACTGACGTCACATTCGCGCGCCCGGCCCGTTCCGTGACCACGTGGTTCAGACAGAGTCCTGGGGGACAAAACACGGAGTAGCATCAGAGCCAGGAGAACCAGGAGAGGCAGGAGGACCAGGCCAAGGCCAAGGACCAGGGCCAGGATCAGATCGAGTCTTCTGAAGGCTGTTCCTCCAGGTCAGAGATGAACAGTGTGGGGGAGGGCTGCACGGAGCTGAAGAGGGAGTATGATCAGTGCTTCAACCGCTGGTTCGCGGAGAAGTTCCTGAAGGGGGACCGGAGCGGAGACCCCTGCACGGAGATGTTCAAGAAGTACCAGTCCTGCGTGCAGGTACAGCCTTCTGAGCTTCTCCAGAGGTGGCGTTCTCCTCTCAGACTGCAGAGAGGAGCTCCAGGCTCCTGACCAGGCCCTCAGCTGACCATGACCTGCTTGCCTTCTGGCATCTGTGTCTGAACCCTCCAGCCAGACCTGAATAGATCAGATTTACACCCAAACATGTTAAACACACTGGAGATGTGGAAAAACTGAAAATGAGCTGCTGGTTGGTCAGTGTGTCTGCTGATCAGGGTTTGAAGCTCTGAAAGAAATGCAGTTTATGTTTCATGCATTTCTCTGTAATTCCTGTTTTATGTTCAAATGACTTGTATTGTTGCTTGTAGATAACAAATAGCCTGCAGTTTTAAATGACTTATTACTAAAAAAACGACAACCTGTAACCTCAGTCCTGAAAAACGTATCAAAGGGGCGTGGCCTAGTTGTTGACAGCGGGCGTGGTCATGTTTTCCTCACCCTAGATCTAGCTGCTCGGCCAAGGATGTTTAGTGTGTTTTGCTTTTTAGTTTTGCACTAAAATTATAAGGCTAACGTAGCCAAAAATAAGTATTTTATTGGTTTGGGAGTTGCCCCTGCGATCAGAAGGTTGTGGGTTCGAATCTCAGGTCTGCTAGTGGCACTACTGAGGTACCCTTGAGCAAGGTACCATCCCACACTCGGCTCCCCGGGCGCTGTGTTCCTGGCTGCCCGTTGCTTCACTTGGTGAATGGGTTAAATGCAGAGAAAGAATTTCACACTGTTCACACCGTGTGCTGTGGTGTGTTCGCATATGACAAATAGACACTTTACACACTCACTCTCTCTCTTATATATACACACTGTGTGCTGTGGTGTGTGTACGCCTGTCTATAAGAGCTACTTTACTTTACTTTTATTATAATAGGCTTGTAACTCTAGTGCAAACCCAAAGAAGCAAACTGAATACACCATTAGAGCTGCACAATATGGACAAAATATCAGTTTTGGGATTTTAGTGCTACATATTGCGATTCCAGCGCCTTTCAAGATATTAAAGGGCCCATATCGTCACTTTTCTGTCATTAAAAAGGCTTAAAGTCTCTAAATATTGTTTCAAATGGTACATTTACTCCCCCCATCCTTCCAGTCCGTATATGAAAAATAAGCTACAAAAAGTCTGTTTTCAAATGAGTTTTTGTGATGTCACAAAACCAACACATTAAAATACATCACCTTGTTCTGGCTACAGCAGTTTAGCCCCGTCCATTATTGCACCAATTCAACAACACCTTTAACGGTTAAAAGTTACACTTCTGATGGATCAAGGTCTTTATGTAATCCAACAAAACACACAATAACTCACCTGGAGCTGTGATTGGTCGCCCTGTCAGAAACACTGTGATTGGTTACAGGCTTGTTTGCATATTGTGGCCTTCTGCGATATTAACAGATGAAATCTTGTTCAGCCCCACTTACTACTAAAAAAAAGTGCAGCGTGTGACCTTCAGCCTTCCTAAAAATGTAGCAAGGGCCATACGTTCTGTAGCCATATTTTGGAATTGTGTAGCCTATTAATTCACCAAAAAAACATTTACAATTTTTCCTCACCCCGAACCTAGCTGATTGGGCAGGGATGTTTGGTGTTTTTCGTTTTTTAGTTTTGCACTGGAGCTATAAGGCTAATGTAGCCAAAAAGAAGTGCTTCTACTATAATAGACTTGTAATAGCTCTGTAGCTTTGGTGCAAAACCACTTTAATACAAATTTACTACAAATTTAATACACCATTTGGCTGGTCTGCTTTATTTGCAGTAAGAGAGAAATTATTTAAATTGATTTTTTTTTGGTGAACTGTTCCTTAAATGGCCTAACACAATTTTAGAATAACTCATTTAGGGACCATTCAGATAACCTTTTTTTTTTTCTTTATAGAAAGCCATCAAAGAAAAGGACATCCCTATTGACGGCGTGGAGTTCATGGGGCCCAACAAAGAGAAGCCTGGCAGTTGATGGGACTGAAAGATGGGAGCTGTAACTTTACTAAAGACTCTCAACTGCCTGATGGTCAGGGACGCTGCACTGCTCTGTTGGTGCCAGCATCATCAGGGAGCACTACATACAGAGACTTGCTTCTGAGAACATTCTCGGCCCAGGGAGGAACCGAGTGGGCAGCGTGTGTTGTAGAACCAACCTCATTACAAATTTGATGTTTCATGAAAATGCTCGACTTTTGTTCATGATTTGCTTAACTAATTACTGGCAGAGCTTTTGTACCTGGTGGACGATGGTATTGTTGTAATGAATGTTTTAATTATTGGATAACTGGAATAATATGCAGATATTGTTAACATACCTCCAGACTATGGCTGTTTTTGCATAGTATGTTTCAGGGTGTTTTTTGCTTTCAAATTCTCAGAACAGAAGTACATAAAATAGAATACAATAGAGTACCCTTGCTATAAAAACAGGCAAGGCAGAAAAAAAAAAAATCCAAATTCTAGTTTACCCTTACTGATCACCAATAATGACACGTTACCAAGATTTGGGAGAACATCATGATTCAATGCTTTAATTGAAAAAAAAAAAAAAAAAAGAAAAAAAAAACACATACTTTGCATACATCCATTACATGATACAAAACAGGCATGGGGAACACACACACAAAAAAGAGAAACTATTTAAAAAGATCCTGTTGAGATTACCCAATTACAGCACATCCTGTCCCAAAAAGGTGATTGTAAGTCAAAATTGTGGTGACTATTCTAAACGCAAGAGTAAAAGCTCTCAGAAAAACCTGGAGTCACATTTCATCTGTTCAGCCTTTCTGGAAATGAACAGTTATGTAGATATTGTTAACCAGAGGAGGAATAATTTTGTTTTTGTACAGTGGAGGTCTTTGGGGGTGCCTGAATAACGGAATGTAAATTATATTAAAAAAAAAATTTAACAGTGGGAAATCAAGGGTGGGGGGGAGGATGACAACTTCACCAGCTCTGGCGTTTCTTGGCTCTTTACCGATAGTGGCGCGGGGGCGGGCTGTGGTGCTGGGTCGGGGCTCGTCGGGGAGGAGGGCTATGACGAGACATATGACGCGGAGGGGAGCGGTAGCGAGGAGGCGGGGACCCTCTGCTCTGATAGGGTGGTGAATAACGCCCACGAGACCTGGACCGGGAACGTGAACGGCCCCAGCTGGTTCCCCTCTCCTCCAGAACTCTGATGTAGGCAGTCTCCCCCTGCACACCAACAGAGAAACATTAAAAAGGCATTCAGAAAAAAATGTTCCTCCACAAATCTTATTTTATATGTGTGGGTGCTATAAAACCAGTGTTTGGAGACACTCAAACGTTGGTTTTATGGCCAAAAACGTTTGTTATAAATCAGCATGGTATCGAATCGGTGCATCAAATCGAATCATCTTTTCTGACTCTCTTCATTCAGTGTGCCGTGTTTTACTGCTGAACCACAGAAGATGGCTGAAAATGGGTGGAGCAAACCGCTCTCACACGAAAATGGGTAGGAAAAGAGCACAAAGCTGTAGTCGCAGGATGATTATTTTTAATTAAACCACAACAAACAGCAACACATCTTTTTTTTTTTTATAACTGACCTGAGCTTCAGTGTCTTGAAATCTGTTTATGAGTCTGTTGTGTGTTTAGCTCTGCAAGACTGATTTGTTGTTCCACGTTTGGCACTTTCTGGCCATCAAAGCCATGACGTCGGGCTACACACTTTTAAGGCAACTTTCTTTCCTCTCACAAATTTTTAAACAATCAATATTCTGCCCCTGATCAAAAAATCTGAATAAAGTTGCATTATGCCAGATATTAAAGAATGTTTTAGAAAATTCAATACAGTCTCTGATGAGAAAAAACAGGTTGAATAAAAATCATAAAACTTAAGAAGAACAATAATGCGATCAGTTCCTCAGTCACAATAATGATCTCCAACTGCATAATAGCTGCACACTTACTATTACTACTAATCACTTGGGGCTTTATTTTGACTTGTTCTCGTCTGTGCAGTTGTGGCATAAGCAATTTCCTCCAGAACCTAAAAGTTTCCTGACTCTGACTGAGCTATTAAAATGAGGTCTTAAAATTAACCTGATGGGATCTGAACTCCGTCCCATCCAGTCGACGCAGGGCATACTCCATATCTTCCCGTCGAAGGAATTCCACCACTCCTTCACCGTCCCTTTGGACATCAGCAAAACATACGTCTCCTGCCTCCCTCATGTGATCTTTGAGGTCCTGCCAACTGCCAGTAGGAGGAAGACCTGCAAGCGCAAGCACAGGATTCAAACACCCAAAACAGAACCTAGCAAACAGGAATATTCACCATTAGAGATGTAACATTATACTAAATCGGTTGTACTGAAGTATCAAATCTATCATGTTAGTCTGGGGCTGGTGTGTTACCTTGGGGTAACATAATAGCTTGAGACTAGAACATTAGATTCAAACACTATAAAGCTCTGAAATGTTTTTTATAAAATCAAAACATATTACATTTTCAGCCAGTCCTTAATAATCAATAAAATGTACAGAACTGAATCATTTTTAAACCTCTATATGTGGTATATGTGTATACCACTATACACATATACCTCCTGTTGAATTTGATCAAAAGGGGCACACTGAAGACATGAGACCTTTTGACCTACCAGTCACAATAACCCGGAACTCAGATCTGCGTGATGGAGGCCCAAACCTTCCCCTTGGTCCTCCTCCAACAGGTCCACTAAATTTGGATCCTGAGGATCGAGGATATTCCACACGCAGCTTACAGTCTCCAAATCCATATCCATTCCTTCCATAGACAGCATCCTCCGCATCCCTATGGGAAGAGAGTAAAGTGCTCCTAACTTTCTTTCTACTGAGGGACACTTGAGAAATGTCTCCTCCATGTGTTTCCTGATGTCAGTCAGTGATGGTGAAAATGAAACATCAGCCCTGGAACTCACCGTGGGTCCTCAAAACGAACAAAGGCAAACGGGATGGTGCCTCGGTTGTTCTTCAGCTCGATTTCCCGTATTTTTCCATATTTGAAGAAGAGATCCTCAATGTCCCTCTCCTGCACGTCCATGGGAAGGTTCCCCACATAGATCCTCCCGTCCGCCATAGCTTAAACGGGCCAAATGCAAACTCAATGGACCAGCAGCCTTCGAGGAGAATACAGGGTTCCACAAAATGGTGTTGAGAGACAATCCCAATTCTAGTCCGTCCTCTTAAAAGGGTCTTAATTAAACTCTAATCTCTCGGCAGAGCAGTAGGAGTAGTGGTACATGTTGAGATCTAGTAATACACCACAGGACCTCTCCGAGACCTCACCAGACTCTGAAAACTTAAAAACACAGGATAATGAATGAGTTGTTATTTTTGTCCAGGAGAGTTCATCACATTTCTGTGGAAAACAAAATACAAATGAATACAATTCTACTTCCAGAAGATGCCTGTGTCTGTCTCTATATTTGCAGCAATTACCAGCAAGATCCATTACACAGTTTCAACGTGTCACAAACATTTAGAAAGCCAAAGGGCCTGAGGGGATTTAGACCAGCTACTAACCATTTACTGAAAAGGATAATTCAGTATATAAGTTGCTGTTTATTCATTAAAGACCTTACAAGTGCTGACACTTAAAAATATAAGGGTGGAGGTGGAGGGTATATATAGTACATTAAAAGACATTTTCATGATACACAAAACACCAGTAATGCAACAAAAATACAGTAATAAATTATGAGATTTACTATGAATTTACTAAATTTACTAAAGTTGAACTGAATCCAGCTAAACATGACATACACAAAATACGTATATATCTTTGTACACACACACAGTCTCTTCTTTGTAGTAATGTTTTTTCATTTTGTCCCTGGCGTTTAATGGGTTTGTGTACCAAAAAGATTTCATAATTTATCAAAAATCGTTCTTACATGGCCATTTTCCAACCTGAGAGTCAAACAGGCTGTTTTTGTTACCGTGCTAATATATGTAAATGATCTCTTTTCTGATTGGCTGTCCTGTGATGCAGCTTATTCAAAAGATAGCTTGGGGCTGAAACACCCCTTGAAACTGCTGTAGGCTGAATAAGGTGAAATAAGGAAATATGTGGGATTTGTGACATCACAAAAGCTGACTGGAAAACTGGCTGTTTTTGCAGTGTGAACAGCACGAAACTGTCCTCTGCATTTAATCCATTCACCAAGCTAAGCAGTGGGCAGCCAGGAACACAGCATCCAGGGAGCAGTGTGTGGGGACAGTACCTTGTTCAAGGGTACCTCAATGGTGCCACAAGCAGTCCTGAGATTCAAACCCACAACCTTCTGATTGAAGGGGCATCTCTCTAACCACCAGGCTACCAGCTGCCCCAGTGATGACATGAGCCCTTTAATATATTGAAAATTGCAATGTGTAACAGCATAATCACAGTACTAATAATTTGTCCATATCTTTGCAGCCCTTATTTACACACCTGAAGGCTCTTTAATTGTAGAAAAGTGATGATATGGGCCCTTTAATGCACTGATAGGTATCTTAATGTGTAGCAATATAATCACAACACTGATATTTTGTCCATATCGTGCAGCCTCACTAGGCATGTGTTGTGAGTGACTCTGAGCGAGATGTAAATAACATTTGTGTGTGTGCGCACACCGAGCTGGTTGAGTCTGATAGCCCAGCACTGACAGAGAGGCTGGCTAGCTGCGTCAGCTAACGTTAGCCATAGCTTAGCTAGCATTCGCTAAAGTACTACGCAGTGATACTTATAAGTCACTGTTTATTATATGACTCAGTTTGTATATTATTAGTGATATTTTGCCGTATTTTACCCGAGCCCCTGCGCCCCCGCGCCCCC
>JBBPCZ010000037.1:13591523-13609382 GCA_037974445.1 Brycinus macrolepidotus | reverse complement strand
TGGCTGTGAATAAAAAATTATTTAGATATGAGGCTAGTCTGAAGCGTGGACCCACATATGGACCTATAGTCTTGAGCACTTTGCAGTCTGTCACAGCAAAACATTTGTTACCATTTCTTTAATTTAATCTACTCAATATGTCAAAGATAAGACAGTTTAACAGGCAGAAATGAGTATTTTTGCACCAACAAGGTGATTCAAGGCAAAATATAAAGAAATGAGGGGGCTTAAGACTTTTGCACAGTACTGTATATACCTAAGCTACCTCATTTAACCTGTACTTGGAGACGTTGTGTGTAAGTCCACCAGTAGACTGCAGGGGGCAGTTTGGAGTCGAAAGCTTGCTCTTACATCACTGCATGTACTACTACAGAGAAATACAGATTAATGGACTTGGGGAGGCGCATTTGCAGAGAAATCCCTTACTGGAATAACCTAGTTTTTTTTTTATCTGACATAGTACTGTCTACCCACAGATATGGGCTGACGTGATCTCACTGCTCAGACACACAGAAGAACGGAAACACGGGAAGAATAAACACATGCATTATGCTGTTTCCACATCAGTTATTACACATTGATAATATATTACTAGATCAGGGAAAAAAAATCAGTATTGATACCTGTAGTAAACACATGCATGATATGCGGAGAGTAATTGCACAGCTTGCAAAATGTAGATAACAGACTTAAAATGTGTTTCTATAACACTCAAATGAAATTCGAATGAAATAAATCGTTCAGCAAACTGGGAATGCAGTGGAATGAATTAAAATCATTTTTTAATCATGGGGTGATGAACTTCATAAACTATGCAAATATCTAACGGTCATTTCTGGAGAAAGATAATTGGTCAGTAGGATTTTCGGGTTTAGCCAATAGAAAAGAAGAACAGCCCCTCCCTTTTTGTGTCGCCACTGGCTGGAGTGAGAAAGAAACGTCCAATCAAATTGCGTTCCGTTCGGAACGCAGGGCTCTGATTGGTTACTGCCGTTGCACTTCTCGCCTCCAGGCGGAGGGTAACAGGGGCGATCCTGCCCACCGCCGACTGTCGACTAAGCAGTCTCGCTCCGGCTGCAGTGCACCCGAAATGGGGGGCTTGGCCCCGTGCCACCCATACTAGTCAAAATTAGCTCATTGTTGAATGTAGTTAGTCGCCAAGTGGGCACGCCAGGCGGCGGGGGGCTGCTCACAGACCGGCTCTCCGTGCAGCTTGGTGCGGGCTCCGGTTAAACTCCCGTTACTCCCGGGGCACTTTCCTAAAGCCCCCTCGGGTGGAGGCGGCTCGCCGTGCAGGTCCGCCGGTGAAAACTCCGGGCGAAAAAAGAGGACAACTAATGCTTTGGACTGTAAGTGCACGACCGCATGTGAAACTGCACGAACCAGAGAATAGAGGGTAAAACGCTTAGGGCGAGCTGCCCCCTCGCAGGTTATTGATTAACCGGGTTGGGCTGTGTGGCTCGGCTCCCTGTGGGTCAAATGAGGCGAGAGAGGCTCTGCCGAGTTTCAGCCACAACTCAGCCGGAGAACTCGCTCAACTCTCTCCAGTCGAGCCAGACACCGGCTTTCTCGCTTTATCGACGCTAACCGGCTCTCTGAACACGGACACACCGAGCCGACACACTTTTAAAGCCCCTAAACACTCATTTTAACCCGCTTTGTCCTTACGACCAGCCCCCCAACTCGAGCTCAACTTATCTCCCTTCTCTAAACGTCACCTAGCCTAGTTAGCCAAACAAGCTAGCCTCTTCTTTGTTCCTAAATCTCGTCTCGAAGCGAAATTTCGTTTCTTTGAGCTCCAACTAGTGCAACCAGAACATTTAGTCTATCTTAAAGTAGTCTTTCGGAGCGAAAAAAGTATCTTTTTCATATTTTACTCGTCAAAAACAGCAACATTTACAAAGTGCTAGCTTAGCGTCGTAGCTAGCAGCTAGCAGGTCCCCCCAAAAAGCCCAAATTCATGTCAAAAAGGCGCTAACAATGCACTTTTGGGCTTTTAGTAGATTCTAGAGACGGTTAGTGTCGTCTAAGTTAAACAAAAGTGGAAAGTGAGGCTAAAAATGTGCCAGACAGGAGGGTTTCACACCAGGAGGCAGTCGAGCACACGGTGTTCTCCTCAGTTTTAGGCGAATTTGAGGAGGTTTTAAAGGAGGGAGAGGATGTCTGAGGTGTTAAAATAATCGTAGAGGCCAAAACGGGTCCTTACAGAAACAGAAAAGGGCTATGTTTGCAGGAAAACCTCCCCCAACCTCCACTACCGGGAGGCTCGTCTTGGCTGCAGGTTTTCCTGCAAAAAAAAGTCCTGCAGCTGTCTGTCGGTTGCACCGTCCTAAATTTAGGCAGCCACAGGGACAGATGAAGTCATGCATCCTGTCTGCAAAACTGCCATGTCCCTCTTTTCTTTCTCTCTTTTTTTTTTGCAGTGTATTCCTTTTGCAGCCTCCCCCCTCCTACCCACCCCATCTTAAAATGCTCAATGCACACACCAAGGGCATGCCTTGAAACCTCTGCATAGTCTCTCTCCTTCACTTCAGTTTCCAGCCATTTCATGAGCCTCCCTCTCTCTCTCTCTCTCTTTTTGTGTCTGGCAGTGTTCTCTCCTTTAATCCACTGCAGTGCAAGAGCTGCCTGTGCAGACAATCATGGTAAGCCTCTCCCTGCTGTCTTTTGCATTCATATTTAGTGTTAAAATGTGTAAGAATGTAATATTTACATGCAGTTGTCATCATTGTTAATATGTCATGCAAGTATTTGAGGTGCATTCATATTCATGTCCTTTAGGAAATTTGGACATACACTCCGAGTTCAACAGTGCTGTGTCTAATTATACACTCCTTTGTAAGGATGTGATGTGCTCTCTGATCCAGTCTGGGTCTGCAGCTGTACCAGGTAGTGTCGGTCTTTTCTGTGTCGGCGCCGGCGCTCAGCTCTGCCTCCTCGCTCAGCTGGAGCTGTGTCAGTAGGGGCGTGTTTTCCAGAATCCGTCTGCGCTGCAGCAGGCTGAGGGTTCATCGGGTTCGGGCGCGCTCACAGCGGTGGGTTGAGGCGGGGGGAAAATGTGACCTCGTTTGACTGGACTTGGAGGCGCTCCAAGCTGCAGTCAGGGAAGTGGAATAGAAGGGATTTGAGCAGGTGCCTGGCCCGGCCATTGTGGCCGTACATGCTCGTCTCGGGAATGAATGCATTCTCCCGAGCCGTGCCCAATCAGCTGGATTGCTCGGGACTGTTACGCCGTCAGCCGATGGGGGGGAAGCTGCAGACCTGGACTCCGGATCTGATTTTCTGATTTTGTTCATTAAAAGCTCAAATGATTAGGGTTGTAATTTGACAGTCGTGACGGAAGAATATCCACCACATGCCAAGTGCATTGGACATTAATACCGGCTTATTTATTTGTTTATTTATTTATTTATTCATTCATTCATTCATTCATTTATTTATTTGTCCTTTGGTCATTTTCACAAATGATGAATGTGATTGACATGCATTGCTGCATCATTTTTGCAGCAGAGGGATGATGTCATGCAACCCAGCCATGTAGTGTGGTAGTGGGTAACACTGCATTCCAGGTTTTCCTCTTCTTTACTCATTCACATTTTGCTGTTTCCCCATCAAGGTTTCTGCCTCTGAATCAAACTAGCAGGAGCGATGGCGAATCCCCTGAGGTACGTTCCAGCATCGAGGCAGTGCATAAAAGGCATTAGGTTGGAGTGTGCATAGTAAATGCCATTGGCTCATTTCCTTCTAGGGCTGGCACCATGACTTTAGTGGGAATTGGGCTGCAATGGTTGATTTTTCAATATCTGCATACTGACAGTGAATTAAGTAAATGTGTTTTCAACACCCAGTAATTAGAATTAATTTACCTGAACAGTAACATATTGTGCAAAACAAATTAAAATGCTTTGCTGAATAAGGTAAAAAAAAAAAAAAAAAAAAAAGGTCCAAGTACACACAGTCCACAATACTGTGCAAATGAGCCACCCCCTCTTTTTTCATCTTTTTCTTCCAAAGAGCCAAATTTTATTGCAATTTTAATGTAGTCTTGAGGAAGAGTTCTTCAGGCTTTATCTAGGCACCTTGTATCTTTAGGCACTTTGCAGCCTGTCGCAGTAAAACATTTGTTGCCTTTCCTTTCGGTTAATCTCAACATGCCAAAGATAAGACGGTTTTATGAGCATCAAATAGTATTTTTGCACAAGGTGATTTGAAGCAAAAGATAAAGGAATGAGGGGTGGCTCAAGACTTTTGCACAGTACTGTATATGATGAGAAGCCTATATTAATGGTAATGTGAGAGAATAGGAGAAATTATATTTCAGATATACATGATTAGGGTGTCAATCAACTAAATCAATTTAATGGTTCAAGTAATTTTTTATGCAATTTTGTGTAATCTTTAATTAGCCTTTCACAGCCACACATCATTATATGGCAGCACTCAATATAGAAATCTTTAAAATATGAGTACTGACTGCTACTGCAAATATGATGCCGATTTCTGGTAGCTCTACTTTGCATTTTAGCATTATTTTAGTACCAAGGTAACTGTGGTGTATCTACGAACATCCTTGCATAAGTGAGATTTTACTGGAGTGCGTTTCCTCTCTTTCAATGATGGGACGAGAGTATAAATCTGGGTTTAATTTATTAGGAGGTATTTGCAAAGACCGCAGATACCATGTTTATTACTAAAATTGCTGTTAAATCTGCCAAGTTACATACTCAGTGAATCAGCAATAAGAATGGACAAACAATGAGTAGTCTTTCAGAGATTCCGAAATATGTCATCAGAAAAAGAAACACAAAAACAATGTGGCAAAAATAGGCATTTAAATATATGTATGTGTTGGTGAGGTGTGCACTATGAGTATGCAAACTAAAGGTTGTCGAGTCATTGGGAAGTAAACTGTAATTTTTTTCCTTAATCAAGTAATCATGGCCCTCGTTCCTCCTTATCCCTCTCAGGGTGGACAGCAGGGTCCCTGTGCTGACCTGGCTGAAGGGGAGCGGCAGAGAAAAGTCAACATTCCTTCCGACTGATGTGGGATAGAAATGGTCTCTCCATTAACACCGAACGAGGGAAGGGCGGGGGTGGTTTCCCCTTGTGTATTTTCGTTCATTTCCTAAATCGTGTATATCCTTATTTTTTATGGTATGTGGTGAAGACGAATTATGACTCTGGGGACACCGTCCCCATCTGTGTGATTTAATAATACGTTAGAAATGCTTGGGACTCTAAGCCTTGATGATGTGTTCACGTACTTTGGAGGAGCCGGAGTAACGCCAAATGACACAAAGCACCTTGCGACAGACCTGACAGATTGGAGCTGTAAAGACCCACACGTCTGCGATGTTTACAACCTCCACAGGTGGCCCCCTCGGGGTCGGGAGAACGTGCAGCAGCATGTCATCCACTTGTCCACTTCCCTACGAAGTAGAATCCTTTTATTATTATTATTTGTTATTTTATTCCAGTGTTCGTACCATTACGTTTCCTCGCGGACCCACCAAAGACGTTTGACTTCACACTCCCTTCCCCCTCGTACCAATTTTCTCTCCTAAATATTTACAGTAACACAGCTATGGGCAAATACGTTCACGAGCCAAGTAAACCTTCTCTTCCAATGCACATCCCAGCACCTACCGTCTGCCAGACCTGGATTTAATCAAATTAGTTGGTCCCTCTGTTTCTGGTTCTCTCCCTCCCGTTTGGTTCCACCCATGTCTCCACACTACAGCAACTGATCTGTCTCCACACACTAAACTGCAGATACAACGCCGATATTCTCAAACTCTACAGTATTTACTGAGGCTAAGAGTCCCCGATTTCCATGCAGTTACTAGACGCTTTGTAGTACATAGATCTCTTTTTTGTTGTTGCTGTTGTTGGGTTTTATTTTAAACCTCGTTTTTTGCTTCCTTTTTGTTTCTTTTGCTTTGCCAGTATATTAAAGTGTAATCATGTGCGTTGTGATATAGAAGTAGCTGTAGAAAACGCATTGTTTCCTTGTGGTAAGTGATTGAGATGCTGCCACGGATTTGAGACACTGATGAATGGTGCTATTTTGGACTTTAATCTGCTCCTTGGTAAGGTAGCCGAGATGGTTTTTATTTCATATTTTCACGTTCGGAGGAGGCGTTGGTTCTTTGTCGTATGGTTATCGTAACTTTTGGTCTGGATGGACTCCACCCCCCCACCCCTCCCCCCCTGTTGTTTCTGTGTGGCTTTCTCATTGGATTTCAAAGGATGGATATTAACAAAAGTGTCCCACAAGTGGAACAGTTTTCTCTGAGGAGACGATCTCTTGCATAAAAAAAATGATAGTAAAGTCAGCGGGAGCAATCACAAAACTGCAATTAAAACAATGTTTTCCCTTTAAGGTCGAGAGCCGATATGGAGGGGTAGTTACAGTTCTTGGCACTAGTCGTTTTGGCAATATAGCGAAATAGCCAACCATCTGTGAGCTCTTCCTCCTTGACGTCGTAGGGTTAAGGATCCGTCTCTAGGAATGTATTTGCACAATCTAGCAGTAAATTACTTCAATTGATTACACAGGAAATCTGAAAAAACATCACTGCATACGTAGATGTTGCCGTTTTGATTTTTCTTTGCCGAGTTTCAATGGAAGAAAATCGTTTGAGGGTGATTTCTCTTGAGGCATCTCTTTTCTCTTGCTTAAGGTGAAAAATTGCCCGTTTACCCAGGGAAACAGAAATGTCTGTTGCGTCTTCCTGCGGGTGATTCCGCCATGCCGGGTTTGTCAGTTGACCAGGTGGCTTGGCTGTCCAACAGCTGTAGGAGGTACACAGTGGTGGACGGCCTAAACATTGGCAAATCAGACTGAAAAACCTTGTTTGGTGGAAAGACCTCCTGGGATAGATTGGTTCAGGGTTACCACTTTGCTGCACACTCTTCACCAGCTGGTAATTACTGGATGTTTCTCGGGGTTCTGGGCGTCCTCAGTGCCCGAGACCCCCGGCCACTCGGTACACAATCCGATCACGCTCTTTTCCAGGCTAAAAAAAAAAAGATAATGTAGCACTGATAAATGATAGTTTTATTGACATTTTTAACGAATGAGTTTGTGAAGGAAGTCGTTTTGTGGATAGGAACCAAAAAGCTTTATATTTATTCTTTTTAGGTAGTTCAGTTGAGTAGCCAAGTACTGTCCTGCAGTATTTGCAGTTTTGTCTTTGCTTCCAGTTAACACATACTTTTGAACAATCCTAATTCAGTGACCAACTTGAAAGCCCACATTAGTTTCTTTGTCTTCCATTTTTTTTCCACTATAGTGGGGACCTTCCCAGCTTGCTCTAGACCTTCCCTAGTGCTGATGGCATATCAACAGCATGCTTTCCGCTTTTTGTTTTTTTTGTTCGTTTTTCATCTTGATACTAATTCTGTTTGCGTTTCCTCACATAGACTAGGTGTGCCAGCTGTCTTGTAAATAGCGAGTAGCTTAGGCAGGGTCTGATGTAGGAGATACTATGTAATAACTATTGGTGTGTTTAAAAAAAAAAAAAAAAAAAAAAGTCAGCTTGTGATTGATAATGATGCACTCTGTATTGTACACAATTTTTGGCAATTTAACCAGTAGAATAAATATGCAAGCTCTCAAGATTCCGTCTTTTTTGTTGTTGTTTTTCTAGTGTCTTGGCTTAGACGTGAAGGAAAGCGAATAATACCATGCAACCATTTAGGCAAATCCTTAGATCATCTTGTATAATATCCAACTCATGGTCTGTCATATGGTAGACGTCGGGGCCTCGTGGTGCACGGTGGAAAATGAAAGCCATAATTAAGTATCACTTTCATTAGACAAACCTCTTTGTGGTGAATTTCTGCTGGAAAAGAAACCATTCACAGCTGTAATCACATGGAAACTGTTGCAAAGTAAATTCTAGTTGGGCAATGCCTTGCCGACCTCAAAACTGCTCGGGCATGGAACTCTGAAAGCTAGTTGTTTACACAGGCACCCCACTCTTTCACTTTTTCCACAGATGTCATTATACATGTTTGGACAGTTTGGAAAATGCCACTATTCATAAACATATTTAGCTTCTTTCCATCACATACACCCTCGCATTCAAGAGTAAAAGGGGCACTCAAACAACCGAACATTAACAAACACAAAAAATGTAACTGTTAATACATCTGTTGCAAGCATGCCTACAGTGGTGTCACAATAGTCCTTTCCAGTTTAAAGACTAGGAACCCCCCTCCTTCCAACCACAAGAGATTTGGGGTAAGCTGTTTGAATTTTTCCCAGCTAGCTTACTATTGCAGAAGAAAGCCAGACAGTCAATATTATTGCTCAGAAGCCAAATATGTACTTATTTATCACAGTGGGGGAGATTTCCAATGGTTGGAAGTATTGGTGAACCCCATGCTGGACAAAGAAAACTGATGGACGAAAATGTAAAAAGGTTACCAATTTTTGAAATCTGTCGAATGGTTGAGGCAATGTAGAGCTACACAAATTATGTAACATGATACTGAAAACACATACTAAGTCATAATTTTAGGCCATAATGCCCCCTTTGAATTGAGGTCTGTGCTTTGGTTCATTTGCCATTGTGGATCTCAACAGACTTGAATAGGAAATTTAAATGACTGATCCTAAATTCCACTGTACCCACTGCCCAATTTGACCTAATCCATGCCACTTTGCTTTCTTGGTTAAAATCTGATTTGTTCCCTAGCTTCTCAGTTTACTCCAACATCTGCTGCCTCCACAAAAAGGCCTTTCACTAGCAATGTGTTGCGAGTCGTTTGTTAGATGCTCACGTAACATTAATGCTTTTAACCAAGTTGAGGAGGAATTAATAAGGTGTCCATTTCTCAGTTAATGGTCCTCTGCGAGCAACCACTGAGCCAAAGGCTAAACAAAATCGGCCACTTTTGGTTGTGGCAGTAAGAGCCTTGATTAAAGGGAACGAAATGGTGAGCGTTGGGGAGGGGTCCACGTCATCAAGTAGGGGCACGGAAACAGCACTGGCGAACAGAAGATCTTCATTCATATATGATCACCAGAACCTCAAGCAACAACATAAAACCACATCCCTTGCTGCAGCCCGAGGCTTTAATGGACTCTCGAGCTTGGTGTTCTTTGCCAATAGCCGGAAAGTCTGTCTTTAAGGAATACAAACGATTCATTTTAACCAGATGCACATCCCTTACCAACAGAAAGGAGTAATCAGTCTAATGAGAGCCTTGCTGACAACCGTACGCAACAAACTTCAGCTTGTAACATATTTTTGCTCTCTTTGGGTTGAGTAGCTGTTGAAAGATGCAGCAAGATTCTAAGGATATCTTATTGAGCACATTGGATCAAATAATCTAAACCAGTTGTTCCCATCCTTGATCCTGGAGTACCCCTGTCCTTCACATTTTAGTGTTTCCTGCTCTCATACATTTACTTCAGCTTGTTGATTTGCTGAATCCTTGGATAAGATGTATTACATTAGAGAAGACACAAATATGCTATGCAGGAGAGCCATTGTAATACAAGGGTGGCCATAACTCTGAGAATGATGAGCCCTCCATCAGCCTTCCTTAAAGTTCTGAGGTACTACACCTGATCCAGCTGATCAGGACCTACTGAAGAAACTGGTTGGGTAATTTGTAATGGATTAAGTGTGCAGGATGATAGATCTCCAGGAGGAAGGTTTGCGACCACTGGATTAGAGTAAAGGCTGATTAGGTATTTAGGACGGAACTGGAGGTTAGAGCTGAAGAACAGCAGATTAGGGGCAACAGTTTGTTCAGTCCTGGTCTGGAGATCTACCACCGTTTGGAGTTCAGATCAAACACACCTGGCCTTATTTCTTCAATACATCTGAAAGCATTCATTACCTGGATCCGGTGTATTAGATTAGGGCTTGAGATACACTTGGCAGAGTGGTAGATCTCCAGGACCATGACTTGGCACACCTGCAGTAGATCTTTTTGAGCAGGGTTAGGCAGTCTTGTTTTAAAGCAAGGGTTCTCGAATCTAGTTCTGATGGACTGCCATGTACAGTTTCAGGTAATGCCTGCTCCAATTCAAGATCCGACTGGAGCAGTGGTTTTCAAACTGGTCCTCAAGGACTGCCAGTAGACCAATTTATTAAAAAAAAAGCAGTGATCTAAAGTATACAGTCCTCAGACTAAGCCTGGGAAAGCCTGGTAGCCTGGTTGTAGGGGATTTGAACCAACAACTAGAAGATAGCAAGTTCAAATCCTACGAATGACAGGTGGGGAATCTGCTAACAGATGGGGAAAAATGCCCGATGTCCATTTCAAAATGGATCAGTAAAGTGTTCCTACACCTTGGTTCCTTGCACATGAGGACACTCTTTGGTGTTTTCCCTGGTCCTACCCACCCGATTCAAATGATGTAGGTCAGGGGTGCACAGCTCTGGTGTTGGAGGGCTGATATCCAGCACAGTTTGGTGATGTCCCTGCTCAAACCCACCCAGTCCAAGTCATCTGTTAATCGTCAGGTGTAGTGGGTGTGTTTGAGAAGTGCACCCACATAGGGTTTTATAATTATCTGATGAGTTGGACCAATAGTGATGGGTGTCATGCACTGCTTTACAGCCAGTGACCAGAATACACAAAGCCCTTAAAGACAATATGAACGATGAGCATTCTGTTCACTAATTCGATAAGAGGTCTTCTCACAGGAAGAGACGGTATCCTGTTTACACGAGGCCCTGCACTGAAGGTTGTTGTCCTCGAGAGCCCACAGGATGTTTCCAGGTCACCAGATGCAGATAAAATTGTTTGCATTCCCGAATGTATTTACAGACGAACGCTGCGCTGAAAACAGGGTTAAACTCGGACTTCGCCACGCTACAACCATCTGTAAACTGTTATAGCTTCAAGGTTTATGACTTGTTCATTCTCCAGAAAAAAAAAAAGTCAAGCACAGTGTTGTTAATATGCCCAAGAAAGGCTGCGCTTGAACTAATGCGAGATCTTTCAACTGCCAGTCTTCTAAGGTTTGGATTGTAGAGCATGGGCCATGGGGAAGGCCAGATTTGCTTTTGATCAACATCACAAGCTCTACATGTGAGAGAGAAAATGTCCTGCCCGTTGCACACGAAGCAAAGTTTCACAGCCATGCTGCTCAGCCCGGCCCTCCCCTCCCCTCCCCTCCCCTCCCCTCCCTCCCCTCCCCTCCCTTCCTCTCCACTCCTGCAAAATCCTTCGAGGTGAGCGAGTGCATCTGGCATACTTTTTTTTCTCTTGGCAACCTGCCACAGCTCACAGAATTGCGATGCTTATATAGCTTTGCTGCAGATGTAGGCAGTGCAGTGGGGTCAGGGAGGTGGACCAGCAGAATCGCAGACAAAAATGCTGCTGCCTGCTGTGGTTCTTGGGACGACACACCTTCGTATCAATCTCGAGGAAAACCTTATGCATTCGCTTTGCCAGACCAAGCACGTTCCTACTGTAGAGTAAACCGAAGGACATTGAGTTTGTTCTCTGTCAAGTTGAGATGAGGACAAAGCTTGCACAAAAGTAAACAGCAACCAGAGACCTTATTGAAACAAAGCTCTGTTGCCACACAATGAGTGAGCAATACTGTTACACCATGTAATGAGCCTGAGATTATGGTATTTGGTTTGTAGATGCTGAGATGTTTGCATACATTCATTGGGTGCTAGTGTATAGTAACCTTTACTTTAACAGGAGACTAATATCCAGCACTTAAAAGAGAATTCCACTGATTTTTCTAAATTTCTGCATAATTCAATCATTGGGATGTAAATAATGCCATTCAGAGTCACTTAATGTGACCTTTACAATGGTAGTGATTAGGAACCAGAAGTCTTTAAGACGTGTGTCATTTTATTTACCCCCCATAACAACTAGTGACCCTTCTGAGTCTTCTATATCTTTTGTATGTAATCTGATCATGGTAAAATAGTGGCAAATGTGTTTTCTGATGTGCTATTTTGCCTTAGAACACCCTGCATGTATTTCTCCTCCTTATATATGTTTTAGCAATACATTTTAGGTCAAAAGCTTACCTCAAAACTATAGTAAAACAATGTTGTAGACATCAGGCAGTGCTTTAATAAGAATGAGCATCCTGTGGTGCAGCTTTTACGGGCATTACATGCTTGGGACATCTGGTTCCATTCACTACTACTTTGAAAAACTTTGACTCAGCAAGTTTCTCTAGAATGGACTGTTTCACACCAAACCACTCAGAATTACTTTGTTTACATCTTTACCAGTACATAATGCAGACAGTGGAGTTTAATTAAAGTGGAATTCCACTTTGAGGAATTACGTCAAATTATTGTATCATTATGTCAAATGATTGTATCATAGCTCACTTTATGGGGACTGGTGGGATAAGGCTCCAGCACACCCTGCGGCTCAGATAATGACATGGCTGAACCTTTGAACTGAGAACCTCAGAGTCTTATAATGAAAAGTCTTCAAATAAAACAAATATTTACACTTATGTCTAGCTATAATGATAAAATGCATGTTGTATGACACTGTCTTTTCCCTACAAGACATTACTCCCCCTCTGTTAGAGATGGGATGTCTGGTAAGAGATGTTTAGACGTTTCCTGTATTCGCAAGTGGCCTCTTAAGACCATTGAATAAGTCAGCAATTGCTAAAGAGCAGTTAGAGCCCCGTCTGAGAGGGTAGATTAATTGTCCCATCCAGCCTGGATGGCCTAAGCCAGTTTTGGGATGCCCTCTACTGGTGGCAAGCTGCACGTAGCCTTGACCTGTGGCGACAATGAAGATGAACCAAAACTGCCGTTGTCAAGGATCTTTATTGACAAGAATCAAGTGTCCAGCTCAGCTACAGAAAATCATGTTCAGTGTTTTTTTCTTAACAGCAGAGAAAGACAGGAGTGTAACTGTGCAAAAACAATACGAAGGAATACAGCAGCAACATTTCCTACAGCAGAGAGAAGTCATTCTAACATCTGGACATGAACGTAGTAACGCAAGGTCTTTCCACCATAATATTCACATATACTATAGTGAGTCTGAGAATATTTAATACTGTAAAAACTCAAAACTGGCATCAAGCCTGCCAATGTAACACCATAAAGACTGTGTGGTGCTGTACAAGTGGTCCATTATCCTTCATTTGATTGTCAGAATGGATGGTTTTGACAAACTGTTGATTGGTTATAAAGATGCTCTTAGTTGTATTGACAAGACCCCAAGATCCCGGTGCCTTCTGAGTCTTTACGCAGGCTTATGGTGTTTCATTTTAGAAAGGAGCTCTTCTTGAAACCTCCTCCTAAAACCTCCTGAATACTTCTGGGTCTCAGTACAGGCCTACAACACTGGACTCTCTGTCCCTTTCCCCTCCTGACCTTTGAAGAAAAGAGGTCATGTTTCGTTTTTCGTCCGAGGCCCGTGTGCAGTCTTCACCACCTTGGCGCTGCTCTTTGTCTCCTGCCCGGAACTCTCTGACAGGTCGTCTTTGGAGCTGTTCTTCTTCTGCAGCAAGAAAACAGGGTCTGTTTTCACAAACCACCTCAAGAATAGTATTGCTGATCTAGAATCAGTTTCTGAAGCCGCGATCATTAATAACATGGAAAATCTGGTGTTGTCTGAAATGACTGACTGTAGCAGAGAAGTTTTGCTCATTCTGTAGATCATAGTAAGTCATACTGTGTCCTAAACCACAAGTCTGCTCCACCTTGACCATCTTGGTTGAGAGAAGTTTTGTGGGTGTAATTGCAGAAAAGATTTTTGAATTGTTTTTTAGCAACGTTAGTCTTAAAACTCCAGGAGTTAAGAACTTAAGAAGCAAAATCTGGACTCCAAACATGTTTTGACTGATCAGCTACATCTAGGGTCGGTGTGTAAATTATATTTTTCATTGAACCTTTCCTTATAGAACAGTTTTCAGAAATAGTGTGCGTGTTCTAAGAATGTTTATGCAACCTCCGTGTAATGTTAAAGTTCTATGCAAATTAAAGGGTTTTCCTAAAACTGCTAATCCAATGTGAAGTAAAAAATGAGCTTTATGTACTACATTAATGGTGCATTACAGTGGTTGTTTGTAGCAGAAAAGTGGTATTTACATTCAGCCTTTTTCAACAGCACATCAGCCCAGGATTCGAGTGGGTTTTATAAATGGGTCGTGTTTGGAGATCTTTTTTTCCCTGCCTGCCGAACTGAAGCTTTTGTTTTCGGTCCAGGACCATTAGGCAAGGCAAGGCACGTTTATTTGTTTAACACATTATCACACACAGAGGTCATTTAATGTGCTTTACAGAGAAAATAAGCATAAAAGCATAAAAAGAGAAGTAATAAAAGTAACCATAAAATAAATATAGAATAAAAGTGGGACTTAAGATCAACTTACACAAATGTAAATAAATACAGATAAATGTTCATGAATTTTGTGCAGATCTTTCTGGAGACTGAAAGCAGCAGAAAACATGATGGCTTTAAGTTTCTTTTTAAAACTGGACAGATCTGATCTCCATGGTGATCTGGTTCCAGCAGTGGGCAACATAATGACTAAAGGCCATTTCACTCTGTTTTGATTCTGATCTGGGCTCCAGCAGCTGACCAGCTCCAGCTGATGTAAGAGACCGTCCAGACTGATGTGCATCAAACATCTCGGAGATACATTTAGGGACCAAACCACAGAGTGATTAGTTACAGACTTAGTCATTCTGGACTTAGTCATTCATACTGTTACACTGCAGTATTGTCAATTTATTGCATTGTTTCTATCGTACCTTGAACTTGTACCTTGTTCAGTGCTGCTAACTGCCTCCTGTGCAATAATCAAACTTATGGTGCAACACTAGTCACTCTGGAAGGTTTACATCCCGTTCACACTACATGGTACATTACGTTACTGTACCGTACATTAATGTACATTACGTTACATTACTGTTACATAGTTGTGTTGTCTATTTATTGTATTGTCTCAGATTTACATCACATTCACATTATACTGTTACACTCCTGTGTTGTCTATTTATTGTATTTTTTTTGTCGTAACTCTGTTGAATGTTGTTTTATGTTGCACCGTGGTCCATGGAGAAACGTCTCATCACACTATGTATGTGTTCACAGCTGCTGATGACAATAAAGTAACCTTGAACTTTGAACCTACATCACTAGATGTATCTTTATTAATAAGCTCATAAATCCTGGGTGGGTTTGTACAACAACACAAAAATGTGACCAGGGGGGCTCCAGGAACAGGGAGGGGTGTGACTGACCTGAGGGGTTGAGGTGCTGGACCCAGGCACGTCTGTGGTGCGGGTAACAGGGAGTGGGGGCACCAGATCGGTCCGAGAGCTATAAAGGAGTGAGGGTTGGGGGTGGGGTCAAAATATTACCAAAAAAAAACAACACAAACAGAAAAATCTGACAGCGTTGTGAACGAGTTCAAACATTCTTTGTCTTACAGGATCAGTGTGTTTGGCAGTGACCTGTGGAGGGGAAACGGGATCTTTGCACAGACGTGTACTTACTTGACCTCTGAGAGGACAGACCTCTCGCCGTCGGAGCAGTGTGAGCGCCGGTACTGCCGGAAGCTCCGGGGGGAGTGTGAGTGCCGGATACGGATTGGATCACCTTGGGTTCTGCAACGAGATCCGCACAGTGACTTAGCATGCCAGGTCTCCTGAGCAGTTCAACACTAAATCCCTGCATACCCTGAAGTGCAAATGCATCTATAGACCAAGAAACTGTTCGAGCATTTCATTTATAGCATGTCCCACCAGGGACCGCTCTGGAGGTGCAGCATCTTGAATTATTTATGATGTATTATGAACACCTTTGTGTGATGAAGAATACAAAGAGGTAGAAGAGATGACCCAGTTTAGAATTGGGGATGCACCATTTAAGACAAGACGTCCTGTTCAGAGATGCATATTACTAATTTCAAATTACTTCGAATTTTAATAATGGATGGGAATTGTTTTTTGCCACATTTACCATTCAAAATGACAACCATACAATCTACTGTGGTGTTTGAGCATTTAAAATCTCTATATTTCTGCATAAACAGGACCTAAAATTATCAGATTTTCTACAGAAGTTCAAAAAGTGGATGAACAGAACCCAATTAAACAAACAAGACAAAAATATTGTACTTATGTATTACTTACTTATTGTAAAATTTATGTTATTCAAATCTGATGATGGTTTAGGCCATTTGGAGAAATGTAGAAAATTCTAAAGGGTTCACAAATTCTCAAGTAGCACTGTACGGTTCAAGCAAATGCTTTCACATTTCCATGTGAAAATACAGCGTGCGAGTAGGATATAAATGCCTCTACATGGTTTCTAGGCACCATTGCTACCACAATCTTGGTGTTTATTTGGTTTTCATAGCTTGTAATATTTAACCTGTAGAGCTGGCCCAAATAATTCTAACATTTAAGTATTCATTACTAAAAACTAAAACCCTGACGGTGAAAAATGTAACATTATTTCTAATTTCTTACAACCTTAGCGTCTATGGGATTTTAAAGTTATAAAGTTATAATAAAACTTTTGTAGGCGATTTGTACTGTATTTGTGGGCCTAGCTACCTATTAATACATCTTTGCCCCTATTGGTTATATTTTGAATTGCAGTAATGAAAATGCTTAAATTATGGTTAATTATACTTTTTGCAGGTGATTTTGAGAATGAGTACACAAATCAAATACCAACATAAAATACTTGTAAAATGCTGTAACTGTGCTGAGGCATGGAAGACATTGCTTCACTCACTCTACTTTCTTATATGGAATCTCCTTCAGCTGTTCTTCACTGAGGCCAGAGGGATCCACCAGCTCTTTCCTACACACAAACATATCATTACACCCATGACAAAATACACGGAGCACAACACAGCAGTCCAGCTGGACTTAAATGAATACCTCCAAGTGGCAATTTAGCAGAAGAGATTTCGTTCTGTAGTCTGACTGACTCTTAGGTAGAAAGTGTTAGGACACTATTACATACTTTTACTATTGCATATAAGTTCAAGCCTTGGGAAGAAATAGGAACGGGTTTTTGAGCTGTGTAAAATTAGCATGACTTACTGAATATGTTTCCATAACTGCTCCTTAGCCTGGACATCAGGGCTTCGTCTACAAAAAATTATTGATAAATAATTAAACAAAATTACCACTGGAATTAAAGTAAAAGATCTAATTTCCCCAATATTCCACTTACCCAGGATGTAGTCGACCAGCCAAAACATGTCTGAGGTACAAATTTAGCTTCTTAAGTTAGCGGAGCCATAACGTTCCAGCTCTTTATTAAGGTGGTGCAGGCTTGGTTGATGTGGTTTTGGGCACGGTATGACTTACTATGAGCTATTAAAATGAAACTTCACAGTGCTAGTAGCCATTTCACAAGTCACCTCAGGAGCAGGAGTGCTGATCCAGAATCAGCTTTTGTGATGCATTTTTACAGAAACAATTTGGGTGACTATTGATGTCTAGTGTTTGTTAGCCTTGTGGCCCAGTTTAAACTAAAGAAGCAAAATTCGGACACTCACACACTATATCTTGAGTGATTGAATAAATCTGGGGTCAGTAGAGCATTGCTCAAATTAGATTTTTTTGCCAAACTATTCCCTTAAGGCATCTGTTTTAGTCTCAAACTACACAATTCTGTAATAAAAGGCACAGTATTGTGTAAAAGTCATCCCTCATTTCTTTATATTTTGCTTTGAATCACCTTGTTGATCCTAAAATACTATTTTATTTCTGTCAAACTGTCTTATCTTTGGCATATTGAGTAGATTAAATGAAAGAAACGGAAACAAATGTTTTACTGTAACAGGCTGCAAAGTGCCTAAAGATACAAGGAGCCTAGATAAAGGAGTTCCAACCACTCAGCATTCAGCACCACCAG
>JBBPCZ010000037.1:13565574-13591423 GCA_037974445.1 Brycinus macrolepidotus | reverse complement strand
ACTGGTAGCCCTTCGTATGGCTCAGTACCCGTGAAGTAGCTCTCAGTTTCAAAAAGGTTGGTGACCCCTGCTATAGAGCATCAAGGATTAACTGCCACGTATTTTAAAAGTCATCAAATCTAGGTAGACAACTTAAGAAGAAATGACTGATTGGTGCACATTGTATATGATTTATCATGTTGATCATTGAATTTAGTATATACTATTATTATTACTATTATGTGTAATTGACCTCCACCCAAAAACATGCATTTTGAATTAAATCTAAAATATCTTTGGATATCTAGTATATATTATATTCATCTACACTGTATTCATTATTACTGAATAAAAACTACTTCCAGACGTTTGAACAGTAGTGTCAACATCTAATAAAAGCTGATGACGTGCAGCCAGTGAGTCATTTGACGTTTGCATAAGCAGGTTCAGTGTCTTTCCTTGCACTCTGACCTTGGTGGTTCTTTTCTTAAACCCAGTTCCGAAGCACCGTACATAATTTACATTGAGCTCTAAAAGAAGATCACCAAGACAGGCGCTTGCTTTGACTTTTTCTTTGCTGTCTTTAGAGTCTGTGGAGGGTTTCTCACCGGTTCCTCTTTTTACGATGCTCCCTGTTGGAATTCTCCGACTCGCTGCCACTGCTGGTGTTGCCACGGGAACGTGACCTGAGGGGGCAACACCAAGGGGGTTAAAAGGTTGGAGAGAGATGGAAAATAATAAGGTAGAACAGGAAAGAGCAAAATGGAGGAAGATTTCAGGTGTGAAGCAGTAAAAAGCCTCTGCATTTAGTCTTTGTTTCTGAACTGGGAACAGCTCCAGCCGAAATGGGACTAACTATATAATTAAGTATTCATTATTTAATTATCCAAACTATTAACCAGTGGGGGTGGGGGGTGCTGAAGCCTATCCCAGTGCTGGACAGGTCACCGGTTCATTGCAGGACAGATACACACACACACATACACACACACAATCTGAGGAATAGCAGTAACATATACACTCCAGTTCAAATGTTTACTGTTTTCAATATTAAATATGTATCTAGGGACAATTATGCATCTCCAGTCCACCTCAAGTGCATGTCTTTGGACTGTGGGAGGAACCCGGAGATCCTGGCAGAAACTCACTCGGGGAGAACATGCAAACTCCACACCTTCTTGCTGTGAGGTGACCTCACTCCCAATGTGCCCATAACGAAGTATGTAACTAATACATTACATGTATATAGTACACCTTTAGAAGGTTCTTCAGGAGACAGAGAAAGTCTTGGTCTCACCCAGAACTGTGAACAATTAAAGAACCATCCAAACGGATAAATGGTTCTTTGCTTGGTTAAATGGTTCTGGAAGATGGCTGTGGCTCTAAAGAACCTTCTTCAAAACGGGTTTACATAGCATGGAAAAGGGTTCTGCTACTGTCAAAGAACCTGTTCGATTACTATAAAAAACACTTTTTGCTACTATTAAAAGACACTCATTGATCTTAAAATACTTCTGGATCTTCTCTTTGAAGTGGACAAAGTGACTCACCTTCTCCGGTGCTGTTTGCTGGCCGGGTCCTCGCTGCTCTGGCCTCTCCTGCGGAACACGAGGAGAAACACCGACTCTTTTAATCAGGTTCTACACAGAAACATTCATCTTAACGCTGGGGGCTTCCAACATGTTTAATCTTCCCTACAAGCATCTTCTTGCATTTGTTCAGCGTTTCCCCAGACGCTTTGAAGGTTTATCACTATTTATTTATTCGGAGGCTTTCTTTCATCATCGCTCGGCCTGGGGGGCGATCTTTTTTGGCTCTCTCACTGGTACCAAGCTTCAGAAAATTCATTACTAAGAGCCCTGCCCTTTCCAGACTGAGAGTCACGGGCTGAAAAGCAGAGAGAAGTGGTGGATTTGGAAAGAAAACAGCATGAAAATGATGAATGATGTGGTCAGCAAGTGTAAAATAGTTCCACCCAACCTCATTTACAGAAAGCTGAATGTGACATAATGTCAAGTTTGCATTCTAATGTGATTTCTGTGATATTTGCCGATGGGAACAGTCACCTCAGATTTTCCGCTTCCCAATTTAAGCTCTATTACAGTGGTTTCTCACTAGAGGGAGTCCATGCACTGCTGGTTCATTCGTACTGATGGGAGTACTCTCTTACGATCAGACCCCTTTAGTCCTGCACTTCTCCAAGAATAAACTCACATATGCATATTACATCCTCCAGTTATTACCAGAATTTATTAAAAAGTGCCAAAAAGGGCTCTTAGAGCAGCGATGCAGAAGAACCACTTTTGATTCCCTGATGAGTTCTTCAAAGAACCAGTTTTATAAACGAGAATACGTGTAGGCCCTTTAGACCCTTTCTGACACCTTTTTAAAAGGGCTGGACAGAAAATGAATCCTTATAAGTAATAAACTGAAAAATGTTTGAAAAATATGTTAAAAAGGAATTTAACATTTTTTTTTTTTTGTTTGATGTTTTAGATTTCTCAGATTTTACAGATCAAGCTGATAAGTAATAAATAATTATATTTATGATAATAGTTAATAGTTATATTAATTACATTTATGATATTGTTCATTTTTGTCATATGTTCACATTTTCATTCTTATTTTTTTGTTTTCATTTTCATCTATAATTTTTTCTTTTTTTCATATGTTTTTTTTATTTCATTTGTTCACATTTTTCTTATTTTTCGTATTTGATTAAAATGATTGAAACGTAAAGAAAATTAAAATGCACAAACACACACGTCACCTGTGCCTGGTTGTCTGGGAGACCTCGTTCTCGCTGCCTCCTGAAGGTGAGCGTCGGCGGGTGTTTGGGAATTTGGGGGATTTGTTTCGCTCGCTGGCTGAGTTGTAGAGTCCGCTGTGGAAAATAAAACAAAGACAGAGCTTGAGCTGCTTGTGCTGAGTCCAGCCTGCGGGCTGAGTGAACAGAGGGCTGTCACAGAGAGCTGAGTTAGAAGGAAAGTGTAGAGCATTAAAGGGCCCATACTCTACATTTTTATTGGATTTTATTTCTTACACCATTTATGCATCAAAGGCAGTTGCCGTTGAAATGCGGCGGTTCGGAATGAAGCTTGGGACATCAGAAAAAAATTCAGCTGCTCGTTTCCGAAGTGTGCGTCATGTATTCATGGTTGTGACATCACAGCCATGACAAAAAATTTTTTCCACGTTTTCTGCATAATTCAGTTGTTGAGATGTAAACAAAGTCATTCAGAGGGATCTGATGTGAAATGTTTCACTGTAGAGAAACATACTGAGTCAGAATTCGGCAACATGGCTATGACAAAAATATAGCCATATTATGTGCCATTTTTATACCAATATTAAAATATTACACATAAAAATGACTATAATAATTACCATACTAAAACAAATATAAATTACATTTTATATTCATATTAGTTATACTGGGGACATAAAGACAATCTTTAGGTACTATATTTACACAGAACTCTCTGTATGTACTATTAATGGATATAAAAATACATTTTAGGCTCAAACTTTAGGCCAGTATCTCAGGCAAGCCACCTTCTGTGAGCTTTAAGCTCAGACGTCTGGTTCCTATCACCATTGCTGTGAAAAAATTCGAGCATTTCACATCACACCACTCGGAATGACCATGTTTCCACCTTAGCAACTGAATCATGTAGAAATATAACATAAATGGGTGTATTTACCCTTTAAAATAAAGTAACGTGGCCCCTTATAGTCACGTGTGAACACACCGCGGCACACAGTGCGAACAATGTGAAATTCTTTCTCTGCATTTAACCCATTCACTAAGGAATTTATCCTACTGTTGTTTTGAAACAGTTTAGAGGGAAAATCCACTTGACCTCGCTCTTGATCCCTGTCTCGACACAGCTTGGGGCATACAGTAGACGTGTGTGTGTGTGTGTGACTGTGTGTGTGTGTGAGAGCGTATTTGGACATGTTTGCGTACATTAAGGCAAGGTTACCACCTGTATCCGTCTCAAACACAGTACCTCTGTGGTGCGGTCTCATCCCAGGGTGCCGTGGGTTTGCTAGGCTGGTCCTCTGAACTCACATCTGTCTTGGGAGCTTTGGGAGCTTTGGGGCTTGAACAAACGGAAAATGTCTTTCAGATCGCTCTTTTGTCCGAAACGGTAAACAATTACATGAGGTTACTCTTTATCAGTGCAGACTAGGTTGCTACCTCTTAGCTGGAGAGAGGGTGGTGTTTTTCGCCTGGCCTTCACTCTGGGAATTTCCTGCCTTTGTGACCGATCTGCTCGCATTGTTCATTCCTAGAAGACACATTAAAGGTGTATGAGCACTGGTCCACTCATAGATTACTGGAGCACTAAATCACTGGGCCAATTAAAGTAGCACTGAGTAGGAAAATCAGTCAATTATGAGCAGCAAGTCAGTTTTACCCCATTTTTCAGACTGAGATTGCCTTCATATCCAAATGAACATGCTTTAAAACAGCAACAAATGAAGGCTGGTCAAGGCCACCAACCCTTATAGTTTCACTTTGGCAAAATCAACCTCAAGCAGGCTTGTTTATAGATGAAAGTCCCTAAACAGCTTCTTTCGTTTAGCATTTTTAGAGATGAAAGTAAGTCTACCTTCAGGTGCCTTAACAAGGTGAGTGTATATTGATGTCAACATGTTGCTAGGTGGTGCATAAGCTTCCATTACTGGTTAGATACACAAATGCAAAGCTAAAACACTGGACGGTAAATATATCTTGGCTAATCAATTACCCTTGCGGTAAATTTGATATTTCAGACTATTCTTTCTGAAAATGTACAGTCGTGTGTAAAAGTTTGGACACTCCTCAAATTAAGTCTAAGTAAGTTTTGTCCTCATGCTTTATTTTGTGTCTTTGTTCCATTTTCCATTTGCTTTGTCCATGTGCTTTTGTTCTGTCTTGGTCTCTGCCCCAGTCCTTTGTGTTTTCAGTCTGAGGTGGTCTGATCTCTGTCTAACTCACCCTGCATTTCTTTATAATCTTTATTTTATCCGTTTATCCGGGTCACATTTATTTTCCTCGGTCTTGTTTGTTAGATTATGTTTATTTAGTGTTGTGGCTCATCTAGTAAAGTTCATTTTACTCGCATATACATCCTGCTCCAATGTTCATCAGATATGTATACACAGCCTACAGGGTTCACACTTCTAAATGTTTTAATGCACTTACTGTTCATGTGTTATGCTAGATTGCATCCTGTGAAAAAGTTATGGCATATTTTATGCGGCCCATTTTTTCCAGAATCCCATATTCAGGCTTATTCACTTAGAACATTAAAGGACACATAACTTGACTCAAACTTCAGGACGCAGCATCAAGGCCATCCATCACCCCTTCTTTTTCGGTTGGCTTGTTTTCATGCTCTCCTGCCATGCATGAAGTTCCTAGGTGTTTATTCCTCATTACACAAGCTTTCTGCTGCCCTGCCAGGTAGCGAGAATGTTCATCTCTGCACGTGCCTGCGAGTAGCTGAAGTGAACCTAATCTCACAATTGATATAATTAACTTGGGTGGAACTGGAACGACTTCCAGCAGGTTCTGAGTAACAGGATTACTGCACACCTGTGTCAAATGCATCTTGTCAAACTGAACTTTTTTGCCTTTTGATAGGATTCTTGTGCATTCGCTGTTCACAACCTAACAAGCTAAGCTAGCTGCGGTCAGACAGCATACAGGCCAATGTCCACAGCTAGGAATACCAGCTAGTCTGCTAACTTCATGCTTTAGCAGGACTTCAGAGTAGGCTGATATCCTGCAGGCTTGCTCACCCGTGGGCTGAGTGCTCCTCTTGGGGTAGGTCTTACTGCGGGTCCGCACCACCTCCAGGTCCGGCCTGGGCAAACACACAGCCTGATCCTTCCCCATCTGCAGGGCCGTCCTCCCGCTGAGAAAAGGGGTGTCGAACATGTCAGACCTTTTCAACCTGGGAATGTCTTCATTTTTTAAAAGCAATGAAACCTGTCTTACCCTAATCATAGCTGATTGGTCAAGACATGTTTGTGGTCTCAAGTTTGCCAATTTATTTTTGAGCTACAAGGTCAAAGTATTTTATTTCTGTGCTTGTGCCTGTAAGACTGATATATGCAAGCCATCTCTGTTCTGATTGCCACCCAATCACACCGCATTTTCTTGCAGAAATGCAATCTAGTCATTAATTATGAACTTATTTCATCAACGAAGGAGGTTAGATGTTCCCCTCCCTTCAGTTTCACTGCCTGATGAGCACCGTAGTCCACATGTGGCAAGGATGTCTGGAAGAAACATGGAGGTTACTGACCTGTAACGATGTCTGGAACCCAGAGAGCCGAGTTTCGACAGCTTTCTTGTCAATGTGCTGGAGTCATTCTCCGGCATTCTGGAAAACACATTTAATAATTTAGTGCAACAACAGCTCAGCGTGAAATATTCAGACCATATTCAGTATCGAAAATAAAGAACTTGGTGTTGGAGGACATAATTCATAGAAGTTTTTTTAATTAGACTGTTTATATTGTCACTGTTTGGGCATAATTGTAAATAATTAATTATTGACTTACACAACAGGACTCTGATAGGACTAAATTAATCCATTTTAATTATGAAAAGCGCCTTCTAGATGTAATCAAGAACCAAAGGGGGGCTTTAAACCATGAAGTTCATTTCTGATATAGCACTGATGCAGCACAACTAGTATATCAATACTTACTTTATAACAGACTCAGTAGCAACAAAATGTCCCATATTGCATAAACTGATCACCGCAGAGGTTGTGAGAATAAGCAGCAATCAGTGGGGTCCAAGCAGAATGAGCGAACTGGCCCAAGTAGCCAGTTATTAACATTGGCCATTTACACAGGCATGTACTGATTGCTAAATTTTGATTAGCTATTGGTGGCCATTTTGTTGCATGAGCCAAACGGAACTGTAGGAGATGTGAGCAAATGTAGTCGAGTGTAAGAATACCACATTTCAAAATTTTAGCTTTAGCAGTTCTTGAGATATTGAAATGTGTCAGTTGCAGTGTGCCCTATAGATTTCATGAAATTTGGTGGTCAACCAAAGAACGTGGTAGTGATGCAGCATTTTGTGAAGTTTGAACTTTTATGTCACAAGATATTGGCTAGTGAAGCATAAGAGTTTTGCTTTGAAATTATTCACTAGGTGGCGCTACTCTACAAATGAGTTAGCATCATGTGCTAGAGACCAACTTACCAGACAAATTTCGTACTTTATAGCAAAACGCTTGTCAAGCTATTGCCCAAGAAGTACTTTGTGCCCACTCCACTTTCGGGGGCACTAGCGTCAGAAGTTTATTTTAATGAGGCGAATTATAGACTGCAAAAAATACTAAAGAGCGCTTTTGGCTCTTATTAAAATTCATAGATTTAAAGTGCACCTCTGCGAAAGAAGTGCTGCTCGAGCACGCAGCAGAAACATTAAAAGCCTACAAGTGATAAAGAACTCAGATATGTAGTCTGCATAGATTACATTACCGCTAGTGTATCAGGAGCATGCAGATGCTGTGAATGCAGAACCACCAAAAAGTGGTCAATGCAACAATGTTAACCATGTTCATAATCAATGGTAGTCTATTAGCATTAATCACTACCTGCCTTCATCCACTGTTAGCCACTATATCAGCAATATTCAGTGGAAGTATTTTCTTCAGGACTGTCTTCTCTGCTCTCTCCATTGTGTAGGTTTCAAAGCCAAGTCATCTAAAATCTTCAGAAGTTTTCAGGAAAGGCATAAGAAGGAACAGTCTATATCTATGGCACTGCTCACATCGATCCCAAAAGTTTTGTGTCAAAAAAGCTTCTGACAAGTAGTCAAGTTTCATCCCTCCATATCTGACATGCATCTGATCTTTTCCTTGGAGAACTATGCAGCTTTCATTCAGTCTAATCCAAAAAACAAGTTTTCCACCAGGAGGAACCACACAACATGAGCGCATTTTCAATCCAACATGAACTGACCCAGTTGTGATGTTAATGCCATCAACACAAAGAATACAATTCAGTTCTAATGTACCTCTACATTAGTGAAATGCTTTTGACAATGAGTAGATCTCCAGAAATCCAGGTCCAAGACCCCACTGAGAAAATAGAAACTTTCTCAGAGCAAAAGGAAGAAAGCATGATAGAAACTATACCCAAAGGATGGACCTATCCTCCTCAGACTGACCCCAGATAGTACAACAATAAAAGCAGTTAAGAGTTAAAAGCTAATTCGAGGAACTTGTTCCGAACAATTAATCGTTTTTATATAGAAATCGCAATATGAGAGAGTGCATTTTTTCAGTCCACTTGAATGGCAGTCTGGCACCTTACTTCAGTGGATGTTCTGGACTCCTGAGTGGAACGTTCGGCCACATCACTGGGAGACGGCCAGTTCAAGGCCTGGTGATCGCAGTGGCTGGGATTCTGGGAGTATAATTGGCCTTGTTCTTTCTGGGAGGATGGATGGTCTCACCCTATCACCATAACTGACTGACCATAGCCTCACAAGATATCTCTTGTTGGTTGACACATGGTTACATCAGAGTACATTCTGTCCTCTAGTGAATTTTGTAGACAATGAAGCGTAACTACGGTCACTGCCATGAACTGGTGTCTGTCAACACTCATTGAAATCAATGGCAAAAGGTGAGTTTATGACTGATACCAAACTGTACTTTGTCTAAAAACAAAGTCTGAATAGTCTGAATGTGTCATCCTTAATCAGAGGCCAGCTTCCGGAGGAGCCACCTGTCCCAGTATCCCTGTTTCCTGACCCTAAGGCTCTCAGCTTCCTGGAGCCAGTGTTTCACACGCGGATTACCAAAGAAAAGCCCTGAGCCCCATGTCTGCGGCCACTAAGGCTCTTGGGTAGCAGCATTAGTCTGGTCCGATTACATAAACAGCAGGGCCACTTGGGGAAAGGGTTGGGGAGGGGGTTTGCAGTGAGTGTTTCCCAAAAGCCAACATTCACTCAAAGGAAGGGTCCAGGAAGGATCTAGAGAAAGGCTTCATTTAGAAAATGAGTAAATAGTTGAAAAAGACATAGCTGAGGAGTCCTACAGCTCAGGAGTGTTCAAAATATGCATCTATGATATCCAAAACATCTAAAGATACATCAGGATACCAAGATTCAAAATCAAGATTCATCTAAAAAAAACTTCTCAAAGAAGACCGAGCTGGTACAAAATGTGGAGTTGGTATAATTAGGGAGAATTACAGTTTATGCTGGCTTTCTTTGATCTTTGACCTAAAACAACTGTGATAAGAAGCGAATATGGGAAGTGAAAATGTTTGAAGTGTTCTCCTTTCGTGCTTCATTAAAAAGGTCAACTCTTTGAGCTTTTAAATTCCTCAACGTATCATTACTAATTCCAATACCAGACACAGTTGGTTGCACAAGGATGGCCCATAACTGGAAATTTTCACTGTGGAAATCTATGAAATCTGTCGTTAGTTGAGATGGTTCCCTGTCCTTATCAGTCCCAAAAAAGAGCAAATCAAGAAGGAGGACTTCTTTCATAGCAATGACCTTCAAGAAGGAGGACTTCTTTCTGAGGAACTTGGGCTGAACAATTATTCATTATTATATTGAAATCACAATTTGAAAGAGTGCAGTTTTTCAATCCACTTGAATGACAGACTGGCACCCTACTTGCAGCCTTCAGTGGATGTGCGGGACTCCCGAGTGGCACGTTTGGCAAATTGGGCCCATCATTGGAAGACGGCCAGTTCAAGCCCTAGTGATCCCAGTGGCTGGTAGTCCAAGAGAGTATAATTGGCCTTTGTCTGTCTGGGGGGATGGATGGCCTCACCCTATCACCATAACTGACTGACCATAGCCTCACGAAATATCTCTTTGTGGTTTACATTAGAGTATATTCTGTCCCCTAGTGAATTTTTCACTGGGGAATTCTAAGAAATCCGCTGTTGGTTGAGATGACTCCCAAGTCCCCAAAATGAGCAATGTCCTTCAAGAAGGAGGACTTTTTTCATAGCAAATGTGCACATTACATTGCCTGGAATATGAAGCTACACTATGTCTGGCCCTGGACTACAAGCCCAAGGCTGAGGAACCAGTCCATATATTCCGGGTTTAAGGATGCTCTTGCTTTATTGTTCTTGTTTGAAAGTTTCTAAGTTCCATAAATGGCTCTAGCTCCTGTAACAACTGATTGGTGCCTTAACCTCTTCAACTCGATGAACCCAAAGAATTCAGACTTCCACTGCTCACTCTAATGACTTACTTAATGACGTTACATTCCTTTCCATGCAGTAACTGAGCAACAAGCCTTCGGATGTCGACATACAAAGGAGCTTAAGAGGTTAAGAGGTCACTCTGCCGACCTGAAAAAGGTGTGGTATTCCACGCAGCACTTCCAGAGGTTCTTACACGCTGTCTTGCTGGGTGCTTCGAAGAAGAATGACGTTTCATTGCACTGCGAAAAAGGCAAAAAAAATAAAAGACTCAGGAACTGATGGAAAAAAGGTGTTTTATAGCACGTTCACACCAGATTGTGTGCACTGGGTCATTAAAAGTCCAGTCCTTAGAGAACTAACCTCCTTCATTTGAAGAGTAAATTGGCCCTTAAGGCAATATGGGAGAATCTCCTTTCAGGCATGCGGGTAGTCTGAGGTCAGTAATAGAGTTCTTACTATCCCTTACCTGAGGGCCCAGTCTCTCTACATAATAATGTATTATATAAAAGGAACTGTGATGAAAGTTTCCCAAGTGGAACCAGTGGTACATAATGTGTGTGTCCCATAAAAGCTCAATACACAGATACAGCGAACAAAAACAGCTTTGCCTCGTGGGTTATGGGAGAAGAACAAAGCAAGGTTTTCCTCTAATTTTTGATGGTAGTATGACGTTCCAAGAGCAAACACAATGTTGACCCTCATAGAAGACATTGGCATTGCATTAACACTACAATCTGGAGGTTCGCTGATCTTATACTCAGTATTAGTACTGGTTCAAAATGGGCCAAAGGTGGGTTACTGGGTATTCTGATGGATCAAGGTCTTCATGTAATCCAACAAAAATTATTTTGGCCAGTCATTAACCATTAAAGACACGGATTCTCTGAGGTGTTTTTAAAGGGCCCATTTTTTGTCTGTGTTTGTGTACCAAAAATTCATAATTCATCATAATTCTTCCTTCCATGACCATTAGTGAACTTCTGTGTATACCTTTCGTTACTGTGCCTTTAAGACTTATATATATAAATGATGTTTTTTCTGATTGGCTGCCCATTCAAAAGGCAGCATGGGGCTAAGGCACTCCTTAGAAATTCAGACTTCAGCAATATTTACATATTTTAGGCCATTTTAAGTCCAAAAAAGTGAAGAAATGGGCCCTTTAATGTATGGAATTTCATTGCAATTGCAATATGTAGCAGTAAAATCTCAATACTAATATATTGTCCATATCGTGCAGCCCTAGTTGGGAACACTTCACTTGAATTTTTGTCCAGCTTGCAGTTAATGGGATACTTACGTCTTTCCCCAAAACGCGCAGCTCGAACTGTGTTTCTTTGAAAAACACTTTTGTAATTCTCGGCCTGAAATGTCAAACAAATGACAAAAAAGTAAATAATTTTGTATTCAACATTCAGCTTGTATCATCCTTCGCAGGGATATGAGAATTAGCTTTGAAGCTGTCAGGCACCAGAGTGGTGGAAAAAAAGCTCAGGGCAATTCAAGGCCGGGCTACCTGGTTACCTCACCACGGCCGTTCTCTGAATGCTAAGATACATAGCTCTTATTTGTGGTGCTAAATCAAGCAGAAAGTACTTTGAGGAGCATATTCTGTATGCAAATAATGTCCAAGGTAGTCAAGCATAACATCTGAAAGCTCCACTGAATACAGTGGCTTCACCTACCAGAAATACTTCCCCACTTGGGTTTTATTTTTGTAAACTACAACTCCAACAGGCGTCAGGCCGAGGAAATATTCTGACTGCTTTTCTCCCTGAAAAAAGAAAAGAAAAAGCTTCATTTTTACCTGCAGGCCAAAATGTGAGTAGAAACAGACTCTCAGCATAATTATTAAGGAATAATTTTTATAGTATAATGGTTAATGGTAAATAGTTAATATGAATAATTATCAAGTCACTATGGAATGTTGCAGTTTTGACTCACAAACACAGGATGAAGGTCCACTCCATACATCTCCAGCGTTTTGGCGATACTTAAATAATTATTTTCAGCTTCGGAAGGAGTCTGACCCCTGCAAATAGGAATTCCTTCGTTAGTAAACACATACTTTAATATCAACTTTTGATGGGGTTTGCTATATTCTGACTTATAGCCTAATACTGTTAAGGATTTTACATAGGCAATCTGTTCTGATGGGCCAGTTCAGCAGACAAGATCCTGATCCATCACTTGAAAACCCGGTAGGCCTCTTAGACATAGCTTTAGAATATTTTAAATCATATTTGATGATCAGGCAAGTTCTTATTATTTAAATATTACAGATAATAAAAATACTTTACAATTTCCTTTGGAGTTCCCCAAAGTTCTATTTTAGTGCCTCTGCTTTTCCCACTATACACACTCCATCTAATAATATGAATATATGATCAGCATAAACTAATTTTCATAGCTAAGCTAATTCTCCTTTAACTCCTACAAATACTACCATATCTCAAGAAACCAGATTTTATAAACCAGGTGTCCAAAAATCAGGTCCTGGAGGGCTGATGTCCACCACAGTTTGTTACCTCCCCTCCTCAAACACTCTATACCTGGCAATGACCAGGTGAGTTGATCCAGGTGTGTTTGAGCAGAGAAATCACCAAACCATGCTGGACAAAAGCCCTCCAGGACCAGAGTCGGGGATATAAACATATCACCAGTCTCAAAATGTGTACATAACACCTTTGCTCAAACTTGTTCCTCAGCTGTAAATCATTAACTCATTCTCTTCCTCTGAAAATGTGGGCTCCAGCATTTTTAGCATTCTTTCAGAAATATTCAGGTAACTAGTGGGTCTGCAAAAGAACACCTTCCTGCTACTTATTAACACACACTCAAATACAGGCCATGCTTAAAGTTTCCTGCCATGCTTCTTCATGTACACAAAAGAAGCAAAGATACTCTTAATCTGGACAATCTTCCTGATCAATTGTCACTCCTTACATAGTATCCATCAAAAGTTTGGACACATTTGACTGGACGCATGATTTTCATGATCTTAAAGACATAAAATCGTATCAGAACTTCATAACCCACAGCTTTACATTGTTTGAAGCTGCAGTGTACGTGGTGTGAACGTTTAATGAGGAATGGATCAGCAGAAAGTGTTAAAATAATCAGGTGGAAATAACACAAATCCACTTTTTTTTTGCCTTAATGTGACACACATCTTATGTTTTCAGATATGAGTTACGTTCCTATTGGCAAAAATGAACAACAGTCTTTTCATCTCCAAAACTGTGACATCACAGGAGAAGGAAAATCCTTCCTACCTTTTAATATAAATGATAAGGATATAACAAATAGAACAAGATTTTGTTCCAAGTAATTTTGGACCCTGTGATGGACTAGTGACTTCTCCGCCATCCACCCTCTGAGGGCATGTGGGTCATTAGAGGTCGCGAGCATGTTCACACTAATGATGGATACGGGTCACTAACCCACACAAATGTAGACCGTCAAGTCTCCACGCCTAAACCTTGTTACACTTACGTACATTAAAGTTACCGTTTAGAAGATATGAGGTTCTTCTTTCTGCTTAAACACTTGAAAATTTGTTTATACTACAAATACAGTGGAAAAAAGGGGAAAAAGCCCCCCCCCTTAAGAATATCACCCATTTACTGTTAGGTTGCACCATATCTGTGTGTTAAGCATTTACAGCATGGTGATGCATATATCGTTAAGGCAAATTAACTGAAACTGTCATATTTTCACAGCATGTAAAAGAAAACCTAAAAAACAGGCATTTTGCCTTACTGTAGCGACAAAATCTCCCTCCTAACTGGGGAAAGAAACCGCATGTTTCTTGCATCAGTTTGTTATCCAAGCATAACTTATATAAAGACTAGAGATTAACATATAAATGTACATTCTGTTAAGCTTGGATGAGAAATTGATGCAAGAAACATCAGGGAGTTTCTTTTTATGTGTGTATATATATATATATATATATATATATATATATATATATAGTTTAAAACGAAACTGTGGCCTCTATCTTTAAAATTCAGTAACGGAGTTTTAGATTATATTTGGCCATGAGGCGTGAGGGATGGGGATATTAAACCTAAATATATATATATATATAAATCTAACAGTTTTAATTCTTGTAATTCCATGTATGTAATTTTGTGCTTTTGCTGTCTTTATTGTTCTTAAATTTGTTGGAAAAAGACAAAACGCTCTCTGAGTGGGTGTAGAACCTCTCAGTGCTTCTGTAGCCTCTTGAGGTACACGGGTTAGGACAGATCGGGGCCGTGTGTCGTGTTAATGCTAAAGTGTGATATATATGTTCATGACGCACACATCCTTCCACACCTCCCACCCTGCTCCCCAGCCCGAGCGTGGCCTGGCAGTCCCTGCGGGGCGGATCACGTCCTCCGCCTCTGTTCACAGGGTGAATTCCCCATGAGGAGCAGGCTGGCGCAGGCCGTGCAGGGCAGGGCGGAGTGGCGGATGATTGCAGATGCCCTGTGATAAATGCACAGCGGGGAGTTATTTACTGCCGCTTCAGGGTCTTTTATTTGGCTTTTGCGCTCCACTGTGAAGAGAAGCACGAGGCGTCTTGAGCTGCAAATAAATACGAGTCTCAGTTCCACTGTCGTTCAGAAGTTTTTTTTTTCATTTTTTTTTGTTTAAGCTATTTAAACTATATGTGTACAAATAGTACACATATAATAGCAAATAACCCGTACAATATAGGCTGAAATATTACAAATTAGACACCAAATTGTGTTTTTGTGGATATTTTTCCAAGTATTTTAGGAGAACAATGAGATGTTTTTAAAGAATTAATAATATTTTGTGATAATCTATTCACATGTTCACACTAATGATGGATACGGGGGAACAGAATTACCCACTACACCGCCCGTACCGTGCGTACATATTTGATTCATGTAGTATATATCAAATATATTACTGTCTTCAGAGTCATCTACAGCTCATTTAGGTCTTCATTCTGAAAACATTTCTTTATGTTTATAGCTTCCTTGCTGTTAACCCTTAGGACTCAGAGTGTATTAGTAAAATCTGATTTCATCTAATATAAACAGTGTAAATCAGTCTAAAACCGGTGTTTGTTCTCCTACACACTCGCCGTTTGCTGCTCCTTCGCTTGGCCGCTCTCCGGACCCCCTCCCTCTGCGGGTTTTCCCCTCCCACTTGTGGGCGGAGACTATCCTGAAAGTTCTCCCGGGTTCAAAGATCTTGAATTTTTTTCTGTTTGTTTCTAAGACCTAAAATAAAAGAAATTTGTTCATTTTTGTTCTTTATGGTCATTTGCATGTGACGCCATTTTTTAAAAACCCAGCAACGGTTATTATTATTATATGTTTTTTAAATGACAATAACTTTGGTTCTACGTGACACAGGAACACCAAACAAAGCTCAGCATGATGTCTGACACCTCGAGCATCAACACAAATGGGGGAACTTCCATATGAGGAGCTGTTTTGCCGTATGATGATATTTTACCATTTGTTGTGCTTCTGGTATGGATGCATAACAGTCCTGTTATTATGGATAATATTTCTTTCAAATCTCAGAACCAACACTAGATTTTACTGTTCCTTTGCCAGTCAGCTGAGCTCCCACTCATTTTGTTCCTATTTTTTTTCAATGTCCGAACAAATTCATGTGAAATCATCCACAACTATGTTTAGGTTTTGACCACCCACACTTTCACCATATGATCTCTGCACTCTGTACTTCCTTCCTTCCACACATCTGAAAACTCTCGTTCTTGATCTCTGGGTGTCCTCTCATTCTCACGGCCACGCCCCAGTCTCTGCTCTCTCATTTCCCTCAGCCAGCCGCGCTCATAAGAGAGCTCGCAGTGCCACTTCATCCATCACCGAGACACTGGGGTGAGGAATCAATCCTCCTTGACCGATTTCCCATCAGCCATGGCGCGTCAAGAAGCAGCTCGCTGGTAATGATTCAAAACTGAAGGCAATTTACAGCTGAAGAGGGAACTTAAGTATCAACACTGCCAACGATCGCAACAGTCATGAATCACACACTCACAGCAGAGGGCAACCAGTGACTCAATCAGAGCTCAGAGCAGGCGCGGAAGTTTAACTAGTTTAACCCTCAGATGTAGAGTTATCGCTGTCGTTTTGCCACACTATTCAAATATAATTATGTAATTATGAGGGTTGGCCTGGATTGCATTTTATTTGGTTTAACTCAAATACTTGTTTACTTAAATTATATATAGTTTTCTCATACAAAGTTTTATAATCAACCATAATTTTATTATTGCAGTTCCAAACATATCCAAAGTATTACTAGGCTCTACCTATGCGCTGTATGTTGCTATAGAAGGTGCAATTGTAGCCTCTCAAATAAATACAGCTTCTGTACGCCACTTAGTCGGTAAGGGTGTAATGTTAGTGAATTCAAATGACTATTTTATCTATCACTATCAGGCTTTTCAGTAACAATGGCAGCAAGTAGTGTTTGTCTCTTAATCCACTGCCAGAACACATCCAACAAACAGGTCTGAGGTTCTGAGCTCTCAGTTTTAGCATAACTCTTAAAAGTAGTAGTCCACTCTGATAGATAACTATACTTCCATAAATAAGATACATCAACTTTCTCGTGCCTTCATACTAACCTCTAATTGCAAATTTTGCAAAGAGCATTTTTGTGGTTGTTCAGTTTTAAGTGTGATTTATGGCAACACTGCTCTTGTAGCTTTCTTGAGGTCAGGTCTCATGATCACTTCACCTGCCAGGATATATTTTTTAAGAGTAGACTTCTAAGGGCTAACAATAGCAGGATAGAGGCCAAAAAACAAAACTTCAGAAACAGAACTGTCTCTGATTTCTCTAAAGTGAGTTCCAGGTAAATGATTATAGTAAGTCAAGCATCCAGCATTCATGCATCGACCATTCTTTGACCTTCTTCCTGGTCACGTGACGTGCCTTGCTCTATGCATTCCCCCTCCAGCGATACTCTGAGGAACTCCAGACGGGTGAATGAACGCAGCAGAGGTCACCGATTGCGCCTGACCGAGGCGTACGAAGAAGACTCCTCTGGCAGCTCCCATTACAAAGGAGTGGAGCGCGGCCAGAGGGAGGATTCCTTTTTATGCTTTAAACAACATTCCAGTAGCGCACCATTCCCATGGTGAGGGAGTTGACATGCTGCCACACTCTGGATGTCTTCACATTCTGCTTTTAAAGGACAAACAGTGACAGGGTACTCATTTTTAAGGTGCCATTCCAGGTCTCACAAGTAAAAGGTGGAGGAATGCCAGTTGTAATTTGTACATTCCGCGACATGGTAACACACTGGGTCAAAGGATGGATTGCTAGGGTGGTTGGCATCAAGCACCAGGTCCGCAATGGGGTTCTCTTTTAGATCGGATGGATAATCTATGTCAAGAGGGATTCGGTATTTTAGAGAGAGAGAGAAAGAGAGAAAGAGAGAGAGAGAGAGAGAGACAGAGAGAGAGAAATGCCATTTATCTGCTGTTCAGTAGCAGCACTCCCTCAGCAATCATCCATAATCCGTCATGAGCGGGATTAAGGATTACGGATTGTGAGTGTGTAGTGTGGAGCAGGGCAAAGGTTAAGTTCCTGCTTACATTAGAGTCTTGTGAATCTGCTCAATGTTGTCCTCCAGGTCTTCTTTCTGGTCTGGCACGAAGCGGTACTCCGACACGTAGCCTGGCATATGCTTGTACGGGTCGTAATCTCCGAGCTCAGCTGAGGCCAAAGCAGACAAACACACATACACACTGAGTAGCACATTACACACTGCACCTTTCAGTGTGTGTAACAGCAGAACCTTTTCTGGTTACTTGGTAATGATATCCATATTAGGGTGGCAAAAATATGTCACGATACAAGACACATGTTATGGCACTGATTTTTTACATCTGTTTGAATAGAAAATAAAAGGGAAAAAATAGAAGGGCTGAAATTTACACTGGATGGCCAGAGCTGCCAGCTGTGCGCTGATGTTGAAGGGACATGGGAGCCTTCCTTGCAGCACATCCTGCTTCACCTGGAGGAAGAACTGGTACCTGACACAAGAGAATCGGGTCAATGAAACACACACACTCCCATAAAAGACCTCAAATACATTACATTACACGCATTCTGGAAAATGAACCAAATCAGTCCATTAGGTCTAATAGCTGTGGGACTACACAATATATTATTTATTCATCAATATCACAATATTGGCCTTTTAAATATTGAGGGTCACTATGCAAATCAGAAAATTGTCCTGACCATCTACATCACATGTATGCAGACGCTCTTCTTTACAGATGTTGGTGTATATAATGTTAGGAGTCTTGCCCAAGGACTTGACAGGCAAATTGGTTGAGTTTTGTTTCATATTGTTTATATTTTCATGTTTTAATACATAAAGAAGCAAAATGGAGCAAAAAGTACAAATAAGCTATACATAGCAAATAGAGGGCTATTGGAAAAACTGTATGCTTGCATAAATCAGTGGTATTTAGTTTTCTAATCATATTATACAATATGCATAAATTACTGGAGAAATCAGTGTTATTTATTTCGTTTATTATAGTGTATTGCAAAGCGTATCCCAATCAGAGTGTACAGCGATAAAATCACCACCTGCTCCCCCCCCATATACAGCAGCTCCACTGTAGTCTAATGTATTATACCTGCATTTTGCTATTTTAGGCACAGCAAAATCAGACATTACACAGAAAACCCACCTCGTAATCTCCTCTTTTAGCTTACAAGGGTCTTCATTGTAAAATTTAACCCCAAAATAGAGGGTGTACGGAGGGCCAGCTGCAAAAAGAGAAACAGACCAGCTATTAAAACAGGTTATATTGAGGTGATCAGGATGTTCTACCATCAATAGGATATTTAGTTTACTTTACAGATGAAGGAGATACGGTGAGACCCCACTTTAAGAAGCTATAATGTTGGAGAATGTCAAATAATTCAGTCTAATTGGTTTACTGATTTTTAATTAGTGTTTAATGCGAACGCAGCAGTTGCTTTAGCCAATTTTCAGCTATCGGCTCTAATTACACAGATAAAGACAAAAATATCCATACAATTAAGCTCGTAATTATCAGGAACCAGCGGGGTCTCTGGCTTAAGCAGTTCATTAGAAGACGAGGAGAAATATTCGTTTCATCCAGGGACCTTTACATAAAATATCTCTGTAATTTCATGCTGTGATAATCAATTTTTAATCAGCAGAGGAGATGGGAGGCTAATCATGGGGTCAATATGCTTTTGCCTGTGGCGCGCTACGAGCTACAGGCAGCTCTGGCCAGTTTAAGTGTGAACATGCGGTTTGATTCATCCTCAGTAACATCTACAGCACGGAGGAGAGGCTGCACTTACTTGTTATCAGATCTTTATGTTCGGCGAGGGTTTTTGTTGGATCCAGCCAATACTGTAAAAAAAAATACGGACAAGATACATACATTTACAATACATTTCATAAGAAAATAGCAACTTCTACTTCCACTCACTGGCCTAATCATTCATTGTAGTTACTGAACGATAAACATGAAGATTAATAACTGAATTATAAGCCCAGGGTTCAAAAAAGTTATGCACATAAGGCCCCCCCCCCCCTCCCCCCAGTGTGCATTATCTACACTGCACCACTTGCTGTGTGCTTCTGCTCACCGGCCACTTTAATGGAAACATGTAACTTATACTTCAATTCACTGGCCACTTTATGGGAAACACCTTGTACTTCCATTCCTTGGCCACTTTATTGGAAACATCTACCATGCACTTCCATGTTCTGGTCACTTTATTGGAAACAATGGGAGTGGGATGGAAGTGTGTGTAGAGCTGTTGTGGAGGTTTTACACACATCAGCATTACGGCTAGGTTACAAGTGGTCCACCACCCAAAAATATCCAGCCAAGAGCAGCGCTGGGGTCATAAACTGACCACTGATGGGATTCAGTGTCTAACTGTTGGCCAGCAAGATGGAGGCAGGGGTTTCTAGTAATGTGTCTGGTAAGCGAAATCTGATTTCTTGCCATAACGAATTGCAAACACGTTGTAAAAGCAACTATGGGAGGTCAAAAAACTGCATTTTAGTGGACTCCAACGAGTAAATCTGAGCTGGTTTTGAACTCCGAGAGATGTTCAGTCATGCAGGCGGCAGCCGCATAATATGAGGCCCATTAAAGTGGACTGTAAAACAGGCTTGTTAAAAATTTCGGGTAAGAGTCATTACCGCCTCCATCAATAAAACATGAAGCAGGAGCAGGTCGCAGCATGCAGCCGGTGGTGAGGGAGGCACTCGGGGAACGACTTCCCTCCACTGTGGAGGGTGTGTGCTTAGTATGACACACTGTGCTACTCCTTTATCACACGTTAGAGATCAGATGTGTTAAATATTAGAAACAACATGATAAAGGATCCTTGTTGTGTTGAGTGTGTGTGTGTGTGCGCGCACAAATTTGTTCGTGTGTGTGAGTGTGTGTGCATGTGCGAGTGTGTTTGTGTGCGTTTGTGTATGTGTGTGTGAGACAGGAAATTGAAATGTCTTGCCAGTATGATTGATGGTATTGATAATATACCATATATAATGCACTGTTTAAAAAATATACCATATTTAACATACCACATATAATATGCCATATATAATAATATACCATATTTAATATACCATATACAATACTATACCCTATGTAATATACCAAATATAATAACATACCATATATAATAATATACCATATTTTGTATGCAGTGTGTATTTCAGAGCTGTTTGAGCTTCAATCGCCTCCTGTTTTACATAGAAATCTCATCTCTCACGGCAAAACGAGCCGCGTCCTTTTTCCTCTCTCATGTCTATTAATAACAGCCCTTTCCTGTTTGTTCTTTCCGCGTTTCTATCCGATAAACACCAACCAAGTCAAAATCAGGCTCATTTCACAAATCGAGTTGTGCCGCCTGACTAATTAACACCTCCTGACGCACTCTGCTTCGCCCACGCTGGATTTCTCCGTACTTCTGTGCCTTCCTTGGGAAAGAAGTTGATCGTATTGCAGGTGAAGTCTGGAGGAAAGGACCGACTCACACTTTGATCGCGATGGGAGCGCGAGGGCGCATGCAAATGAGGCGCCTAAAATATTTCAGCTCGAAATTAAAGACAGGGAGGACTGGGATTCTATCAAAAGGCACACACACACACACACAGGCACGGACACACACATGCACACACACACCCACACTCACACATAAACACACACATATACATACACACACACACACACACACACAAATACACATATATACACACACACACATACACACACACACACACACAGAGGCACGGACACACACATGCACACACACACCCACACTCACACACAAACACACATATATACATACACACACGCACACACACACATACACACAAACACACAAATATACACACACACACACATACACACAAACACACTTACACACACACACACACACAGGCACGGACACACACATGCACACAAACACACACAGGCACGGACACACACATGCACACACACACACAAACACACCCACACACACACACTCACACATACACACACACACACACACTCACACATACATAGCCACAGACACACAGGCACAGACACACACAAGCACACAGAGGCACGGACACATACAAACACACACACACACATGCGCATACACATACACACACACAGGCACAGACACGCAAATAGATGCAACATCTGCGTACAAAGGGACACCAATTAGTGCTGGGCATGATCAAATTAGAATACGTTAATTGAATTGGCCAATCTTATCTAATAATCACGCTGCTGCAGCTGGGAGGTCGCGCCGCAGGACGACTTATGCAAATGTGAGCGCAATCTGGCAACGGGGAGACAAAAGGAAAAGCAGTTTAATGCGGACTCTAAAAATGAACTGCCTTTGCCGAGAATAAAGGGGGTAAATGTTACTGGCAGGCGCTTTGAGAGCAGTTCTAGCAGTTACAGTTTTGTTTTTCCCTCCCAGACATGTGGATTTGGCCAAAATATTCTCTAAATGTAGTTGATCAGTGAAGACATTCTTGCTTCTTTAGTTTAGCCCTGGACCTACAAGGCTAATGTGTAATGAAAGCTTAAACCCCACCAATTAGACTTCTGCCTTTAACCACACTGAGGGTTTCTTTTTAAGTACATTTAAGCAGACTTTCTTATATTCTTTCTCCCACTGCTTTTACATAGTCATCTACTAAAAATCAACCAAAATATACTACAGTAGTTCACCATAGCTTGGATTTTGTCCATTTTCATAACAGCAGGGGAGTCACTAGAGATTCATGAATAGGAGGCTAAGCCTTAATTGGGGGGTCTTGGGGGTTGCTCTCCTTGAGAATTTGACAAATGTGGGACCCAAAATGTAGTCTTATTATAAAATAGGCCTTAAAAATCAATGAAACTGGTGGTGTTTCTTTACATTCTGGTGTATATTTTTAACTGGTGGGATGAGGGGGGCCATAGGGGAAGAGGGGGGCTAAGGGTGGATCATCGACAGGGGGTTACTTTAATTTTGGAGACGGGGATGGAGAAGCTGAATAAATCTAGATTAATAATGCACAATTTAAATTAATAATGCACATTCATTTAGGGGTGGTTACAGCCCTCCTAAAACAGGCCTAGCGGCACCCCTAAACAACAGCGTGTCATACAGTGTCAGAAACCACAAAAGCAGGTCTATTGCTTCTTTATTGAGGTTACTTAGCAATTTGATGTGGTTTGAGGCAGCTGTGTGATGACTTAGACATGCAGTTTGCCAACACTAGCTGGTAGCTATTAGCTTTCATTAAGTTACATTAGCCCGTTAACACCAGTACAAAAACTTACATAAGCTTCCATTACTTGTTAGCTATTAGCCTCATAGCTCCAGTGGGAAATGAAAGGAGTAAACATGTTTTGGTCAACAGAGTACATTTGGGGTAAGCATGTAAATGAGTAAAGATAATTTTTCCCCAAACTATTCCTTCAACTGCATCTAACAGATTGGGGAAACACAGACAACTCAGAAAAGGGGAGCTGAGCCAGAATTCTTGTTTCTCCTTCCTCTACAAAATGAGACAGCTATGAGTCAAGAATGCATGTAAACCACAGGAGCCAAAGAGAAAGTCCTCCAGTTACACCACCTTACATCATAAACACTGCTGATACACACCGTTCAGTCATAACATTAAAACCACTGACAGGTGAAGAGAATAACACTGACTCGTTACCGTGGCACCTGTCAAGGAGTGGAAAATATTAGGAAATGAATGAACAGTTCTTAGCGACTTTAACAAGGGCCTACCAGTACCTACCAAGGTTGTCCAAGGAAGGACAACTGATGACCCGGCGACAGGGTCATGGGCACCCAAGGTTCACTGATGTGTGTGAGGAGTGAAGGCTAGTCCATCTGGTCTGAAACCACAGAAGAGCTTCCTTAGCAAATACTGTTCAAAACGTTTGTGCTGCTCTGATAGAAAGGTGTCAGAACACACAGTGTAGCGCCCCCTGCTGCGTATGGGGCTGTGGACCCGTCAAAGTGCCCATGCTGACCCTTGTCCACTGCTGAAAGCGCCTACAATGGGCACATGAGCATGAGACCTGGACAATGGGACGATGAAAGAAAGTGGCCTGGTCTATGAATCACGTTTTCTTTTACATAACGTGGAAGGTGTGTCTCTTTCCTGGACAATACTTTAACACGGACCTCCTACCTAAACATTGTTGCAGACCAAGTTCACCCCTTTCAGCAAGAACACTGTTTCCCTGCTCTCAATCTGATCGACCATCTGTGGAACGTGTTGGACAAACTAGTCCAATCCATGGAGGTCAAACATTAGGCAGGTGGTTTTAATGTTATGGCTGATAGGCATCTTTACGCAGGTCGAACCTCTCACCCACTTTTGGTTCAGCAATAAATCTAAGTTTGGGGGACGGGTCCCAAAAAGTGCCTCTGTGGTGGGAGGAGGTTATGGGAAGATTACTGTCACACACTTTTATGGCTTTCCCATCGCCTAGCTCAGAATTCCGCCCCTGGGCGAACACAGTGACTCACCTCGTAAAACACCTTCAGTAATGCACACGCCATCCATGCAATCCACTCTGTAAGCCACTGAGTTTCAGAAACTCTACTGTAGCGTCTTCACTCACCGTTTGATGACTGCGGTCGCAGTAGCGCAGCCCAAAGTAGTCGCTCTCCACAAGGTTCACATGGCTAAACACGAAGTCCAGCACAACCGAGCCCTTCGTGGATTTCTGTGAAGGAAAGTGGAAGAAGGCAGAACATTACAAATCTCAAAATCTCAAGATTTTCAATCCTACAGTGTGAGTAAATAAAAACAGCAGCAGCACTTGCCTGAATTTAATGCCAGAAACCACATAAGCAAGTCTATTTGAGCTGTGGTTTGAGGCAAATGTGAGATTTCAAAGGACCAAACTTCAGACCCCAAACACGTCTTGGATGATTGACCACATTTGGGTTATGGAGACTTTTTTTTGCCAAATTATTTGTTTATAAACTTTATTTCTGGACCTTAAGGCTCTTCTTCTAAGTGTTAAAATACAAATCACCATACAGAACCTGAGCAGTGTTTGTTACTCTCTTTCTAAAGTCATGCAGAGGTGGTGGGCGATCAGTTATTGAAGAACTCCAGCTGGACTTAGGTCGAGTTTGAGTTTTCTTCTCTGCTGCATCTGTCCATCAAGCACTGTTTGTTTATCTCTTATGAATCTTGCGACGGTGGGAAAGACCCCGCGGTTTCATTTACAGCTTTGACACCAAGCATGACAGGACACTCCTGACCACAAACCACACATATGACAAACGTCCTGAGCTTAACCTCTAAACGTCTCGGTTACCGTCAGCGATACCAGAGGCATTATGTAATTTTATGTTCACTCATTAATCAAAGCTTCTTGGAACTTCTGTCAAACTGTGGAACAAAAATGCTCCATGCACCATCAGTTTAGCTATATGGATTTTTTTCTGCAGAACTTTGCTGGAAGCTGTGAAGGTCTTATTATGAATTATGAATTATGTATTATGAAGGTCTTAAGGAGCTGAAATATGAACATTGCTAACACTGCTGTGCACTGAATTGGCCTCAAAACACTGTTTACCTCACCAAAATACCCCAAAAATGCCCTTTGCAACCCTGCAAGCTTCATCAAATGTGGAGATTTAGTTTCTTTACAGTAGTGGGCAGGTGTTGGTTTATGACAGCGCAGAAGCATTAGCTTTCATGTAGCATGTATGTAGCATTATTGATGCTTTGACTGCTAAATGACCTCGTAATTCAAGGTAAGTACAGTGACATTTGGAGAAAAAATGTACACAGAACACAATGACTTTGTACCAGTTTTGTTTGCCACAAGGTGCGATTTATTGTTCATTATTGCTCATTGTTCGATTTAATGAACATTAAATGTTGATTAAAATTTCTTGTAGAGTAAAACAGACCTGGAGTTCCCAATATGGGCATGCCACATACTACAGACTTGTCTTGAGGAACAGTTCTCCGGGCTTCTTGAAGGAAGTCTCTCATTTTCAGTCCAGTCCAGAGGAATGTTTTTGTTTGCTAAGTCACACAGTATATATATACACAGTCCTGTATGTATGTATGTATGTATATATATATATATATATATATATATATATATATACACATA
>JBBPCZ010000037.1:13495394-13530705 GCA_037974445.1 Brycinus macrolepidotus | reverse complement strand
ACATAGCATAAAAGTAAAAAACAACATATGCAGTGTTATCTTCATTTTAGATGTCAAAAAGGATTTGCGGCTCCCGGCGTTTTCTCTTTTGTGGAGAAATGGGTCCAAATGGCTCTTTGAGTGTTAAGGCTGCCGACCCCTGGGATAGAGGAGAGGATAGGATAGGATAGGAAGAGGATAGGATAGCCAGTCAGTGAACAGCACTCTCTGATTGGCTTGGATTCACCACACCCGATTTTTTGGAAAAAAGTTCTCGAATATATAGGAAAAAAACGCAATAGAGTGAAGCCGCGAAAGTTGAAGCGCAAAGTGGCGAGGGACGGCTATATTGGCTATTTATTATTATTATTATTATTATTGTTATTATTATTATTATTATTATTATTATTGAGACTACTCATAAATAATTCAGGGCTATAGCCCCTGGATGCCCTGGCCTACCAATGCCCCTGTGTTACAAAATGCTTTTTATATCACGCTATCATCATGCTGTTAGGGCTGCACAATATATCGTCTTTTAATCATTAGCACAATATCAGTCTCTGCAGTACTGATATCACAGGCGGCTACAATATGCAAATGAGCCTCTAACGGATCAGTGTTTCTGACAGGGTGACCAATCACAGCTCCAGGTGAGTTACTGGGTGTTCTGATGAATCGAGGGCTTCATGTAATCCAACAAAAGTCTCATTTTTAACCGTTAAAGATGTTGGCGAATCAGTCCATGAATGGACGGAGCTAAACTGCTGTAGCCTGAATCGAGATGTATTTAAATATGTTGGTTTTGTGACATCGCAAAAACTATGATTTCCAAAAGGGCTGTTTTTGTAGGGAGTAAATGTAACATTTGAAACTTTTGAAAAGTATGAATAATGAACATTAGTAGTTTTGGAGTAAATCATGTGGCATTACAGGCTGCTTATCCAGTTTTAGAGAAATGAAATATTGCAACTTACTGTGCATCGTGAAAATCATTTTAGAGTCAAATCAGGCTTTTTGAAAATCACTGGTTGGGGAAAGGCCTCATTCCTGCGTGTCTTTGTTTGGGACCCTACAGAAACGATGCATTCGATGTTAATTAGTGCTGATCTGTAATGTGAGCATTGCCTTATTGATCTGTTTGCTCCATTATATGACCTTCAGGCATTATGACCACCCTCTCCCTCCCCCACCCTCCACATACCCGGAGCTGCCACCCGCTCCACTGCCCCGTAAGAGCTTTAATTGAGTCGGGGAGGGAAGCAGCTGTGCTCGGAGCTGGAAGCAGGCCAGCCAGCATCAGCCACTGCAGCACCGGCCTAGACAGGCTCGCCTCCTGATTGGCTCCCGGCTGCGCCCATGTGACCAGGCTGGCTGGCTGGATGCTCTCGTGCTAATGACACAGTCGAAGGGGAGATGGGATGGAGGCTGTCACTGGTTTCGAAATGGGGTAGGTTCGCCTTTTGTGGGTCTTTTTACAGGGAGAACGTACAGACATGGTGTTATGAGCTTCCATCCCTTCGTGGGGATTATTGTCAGCCCGGGAGAAAGAGTAGCGCGTCGTGTGTGAATGGCGAGGTGGTTCCTCTAAGCCTTTTGTTTTGATGGTTGCTTGTTGAGAGGCAGACAGGCAGGGTGTGGGGGATGTGCATGGACACTCATTCTTGCTTTATCATCGAGAGGCTGCAAAAAAAAGGGCTAGAGAACAGCAGAAAGAGGAGGAAAATAAAGACTCCAACACGTTTCATGGGGCTTTGAACCGAAAATGAAAACGTAAGCTTTAATAGCCAAGATGGTGGCGGGTAGAGGGGCTGGTGCACAGGTTTCTACCAGCAACGCTCTAACAAAGCAGATGTGTGGAATCATCTCTGAAAGCTGATCTGACCTGCAGTGACATTATTTTGTGTGTGACTGAGGTGTTTTTCCAGGGTGAATGTCGCTGTGCAGAACAGGGCTCAAGGTGTGTGATAATGTGAATAAGTAGTTACCCCCACTGTGTCTTTGTGGACTGAAGGCAAATGAAGGGAAGGGCATTTGCAATCTTGCAGCTGACTGCAGGCTTTTTCAGCCGTGAGGGGGGTAACCACACTCCAATCATGCTCTCACACCTCGCTGCACCTTAGGTGACCGTCATGAACACCGAAAAAAGCCAGCTTTGTAACAAAATGGACTCCACCTTGAGGTTATGTTGGATCATTTTGTGAAAAACAATGGCTGCATTTTCTTGTTTTGAGCATTTCAGTCTGTATAAGGATGTTCCATGAAATATTCATGAGGCATCGCTAATCCTCGTCTTCTTGGTGTTGCCTTTTTTGGTGGCTCCTCTTGCTCCCTCAAACCTTTTGTGGTGCTGTCGACCATCTTAGTTGCTTTAGATGCTCCGCTTTGCCTTTACTGTAATCAACACTCTTCTTGACAAGCAGTGTTTATTTCAATATTCATACCGTGAAATGAAGCAATGCAACATAAAGGTAATGCATAGATGGCAAATTGGTTTAATAGCGATTTAAATGCATTTTAATTGCAATTTGCTTCCCCCCTGTGCACCATTTCCCCTATTTACTGTTTATTCTGCGTAAGTGTGTCAGCAGATATGTGTCAGCAGATTTCTGTGGCAGTTGGCTGCTTCTGCTTGTGATCAGTGCCATTTGTAAAGCACTCCCATCATTTGCGGTGTCATATGGAATGGCCATTTAGAAGAAGCTCCTGATCTAACTGTTGTAATAGGAGGAGACTGGTTTCATTTTGAGGAAATAATTGCTGCTGTTTTATGGAATTAGTCTTATTGTGTTTAGTTTTGGAGCAGTTTTAGGCCAGCACACAGCTTTTCTTGTGGAACTTGCAGGTTTTAAGCACCTTGCAGGCCATTTTTTTTTTTTATTTGTTGGTTGTCCAATATTAATGACCCACGGCTTTATCAGCGTCAGTGAAGATACTGCAGATAATGCAGGTAGGATTCAGACATGATGAGGCAAAACTGCGCATGGTTTGTGTCACTGCTTGACCCAAGTCACCTCTTGTTTAAATGTACAGTGTTACAGTCTGAACTGGTGAATCTGAATATAACATGCCATCATGGTTAAAATGCCCTCATGGACTCGTATGGGGAATTTTGCCCACCTGCCAATATATTTTTCATGTATGTATCTGTCAATACTGAAGCTGTTTCATGAACATATATCAAATGTAGAAATTGGCACTAATTACACTTAGAATTAGAATCAGAAAGTACTTCAGTGTTTATTTTTGAAGTAAAAGAAACAGGTCATCAAAGTGCCACTATGACAAAAAACTAACAATAAATAAATGTCAATAGTTATTATTAAAAATGATCAGATCTCTACAAATATAGTTTCAAGCACAGTATACTACGTCTTGTTTAAATGGATTTGGTGCAGTGTGTGAAATGTTGGATAAAAGCCATTATACTACTCAATTTTTAGTTTTTGGTTGTGGTGATGAAGCACAAAAGCTAAATATGATGTGTTGTGAAAATATCTTGATCTGTTTTGCCTCCCCTGGCTAAACTCCCAGTTCTGTATTTATATTCTGTAAAACTGAGTTTCTGTTGGTCCTGTGAGTTTATGTGACCCTTGAGAACGGATCGTCATATCAACCAATAAAACACTGTTGAGCTAATACTGCTGGAGAATCAAATTACAAAATCAATTCAATATGATAAATATAAATTTGTATTGGCAGTTAGTCATTTTTTGCCTTTTGCTTTCTTATTCTTTGCAAAAATAAGGAGAAAAGGCAAAACATGCTGTGGGCTTGTGAATGTTATGAGATAATTTGCCAGTCCTGCTATAGCCGTTTTGTATTGGTGAACTTATTTCTTGCATTGTCGATGAGATATCAAGTTAAATATAACTGGTGGGACATAAACAGAAGGTTCTTATTTACATCCCCCCATGAAATGAGCTGAACTTGATTCCTTTTCTGAAGTGCAAGCTGCAATACATAACCTGTTAAAGCCACATACAGTATCCACTTCCACTCTAATTTCACATGGTCAGCCATCACACAAAACACCAGCATAAATAATACAAAGTCAACAGCATATATCACAGCGTTTCTGGAACCTGCTCCAGGAGACCCACTGCCCTGTTTGTTTCTATGCATTCCCTGCTTTAACACACCCACTGCAGCTCAGACTGGGTTGTTAATGAGCTGATTAGCTGGATCAGCTTTGTTGGGAGCAGGGAAAGCACTAAAATGTGGAGGCCAGGAGCAGGTTTGGGAAGAGCTGGTTTAAAGGGTGAATTATAGTGGAAGGAATGAGTAGCATGTGGAGTAAGAGAGGGAGAGCGAGTTAAAGCAAGTGTGTGGTAAAATTGTGGACATTTGTGTAATTTAGAACCCTCAACCTCAGCTACTTCTTTGGTTTCCCACATAGATCAAAATCCAGCTTTCCATTCCCATCGTTCTGATATTTTCCACATAGTCCATGTTATTTGCAGAAAAACACTCCTAAATCAGAAGGGACAGGCCTCACTTCTCTGCAGCTGCTAGCCATTTTGTTGATGCAGCAGCTTGGGCAACTGGCACATTAAGGGTCATTTATGCTCAACGTGAAATTCGGACTTGGACAGAGCCTTCTTTCCATGCTCTGTGTTCATTTAGTCTGTATTTGTGTATGTTTCCTGAAAGCTTGTGGATACGGATGATATGGAGCAGTAGCACTGGAAGTCGTAGGGGTCAGTGTAGCCAGTAATTCAAGCGAGACACGTCAAGTCGAGGTTTCTGCCAAGGGTGAGAGATATTAGACAGCAAGTGCTCAGTCAGTTCATGAAGCTGATGTGTGGGGAGCAGGAAAAATGGCCGAGCGTAAGGATCTAAGATGCTTTAACAAGGACCACACTGTGACGGCTAGATGACTGAGTCAGAACATCTCCAAAACAGCAGGTCTTGTGGGGGGTTCCTGGTGTGCGGTGGTCAGTACTTACTAAAGGTTGTCTAATGAAAGACAACCAGACAGCCGTCGACAGGGTCAAGGACACCCACGGCTCAGTGATGTGCATGAGGAGCAAGGATTAGCACGTCTGGTCTGATCCCACAAAACAGCTTCCGTAGCACAAACTGCTGAAGAAGTTCATGCTGCTCTGATAGAAAGGTGTCAGAACACACTGTGCAGCGCCCCCTGCTGTGAATGGTGCTGTGAAGCTGCAAACCGGTCAGAGTGCCCATGCTGACCTGTTGATGTAAAGGAAAATGTCATTGGACCAGATCTCCTTCTTACATCATGTGGATGTCCAGGTCCATGTGCGTCGCTTGCCTGATCAAGAGACGGCACCAGGATGTGCTTTGGTAAGAAGGCGATTCAGCAGAGGCAGTGTGATGTTCAGGGTGGTGTTCTGCTGGGCAACTTTGAAACCTAACATCACTGCAGACCAAGTTCACCCCTTAATGGAGGCACTGTTCCCTAATGGCAGTATTCTCTTTCAGCAGGATGATGTTCTGGAACAGTTTGAGGAACATCAAGGGGCTTTCCCTCCAGATTCCCCAGATCTCAATCCAGTCGAGCTTCTGTGGGATGTGCTAGATAAACTAGTCCAATCCATGGAGGCCCCACCTCACAGCTTCCAGAACTTAAAGGATCTGCAGCCATTATCTTGGTTACTAATCGACTGACTGTTAGGAATAAAGTGTTAATATTCATATTGTAGTAGTGATGTATCAGAATCAGAAAACCCTTGAGGATCCTGGAGGAAATTGCTTATATTATGACCACACAGACACAATCTAAAAAATAAAGTCTAAATAAAATCCAATAGAAACTCTGCAGAAAATACTTAAAATGCATTATGCTATATATACAAATGCTGTGGTATTAATACTATAGATAAATAACTCAGTTAAGTGAATTACGAGTAACACAACAGTGGTTAGGAGATATTCTCTATGCCAAGTATGTTCTTGCACGTAATAGAGATCAGCAGTAGATCCTGTTATAAAGTAAGTTGTGTGGGGTGTGTTTGTTTACCAATTCTCACTGCTCTTCATGGACATTTTCCAAACCTGTTCGCTGGATCCCCAGAGCAGGTGCAGAGACAGCATTATAACAGTAAGCTGAATGTGTGAGCCTACTGGAACACAGCAGTCACTGTAATAAGGAGGAGGCCAGGACTCAAGCTGATGTTTAACGTGTCTCTTGTAATTTAGTGGCAATGGAGTGATGGGTTTTTTTCTTCAGTACAGCTTCCCCACCAGAGCAGGGCTAAAAATAAAGAAGACTTCAGCGGTGCCCAAATATCTTGTCATGGAAGCCACTCCGTGCAACTTCATTCTCTCGAATTATGTCTCTTTCCATTGTCATTTGCCTGTAAGATCGGTATTGTTAGTGGAGCTTAGTGTGCTGAGTGGGTGGAAACGGCCAGGGGGCAGTCCACTCTGCAGCCGTACACATGTGAGTCACATGCATGATTACAGCTCCTCTCCTGATTCTCATTAACTGTCATTGATTTGGAGAGAGAGTTTACCAGAGTAAGCCCATATAAAGCGGCAGAAAATAAGATGTGTATGTGTATATATTAAGGTAATTATATTCATTGTATAAAGCCCAATTTTTTATTATATATTATTTAGTAGTTTGGATCCCAGTCCATTAAACATCCATTGACACCATTTAATTATTAATTAAACTTGCAGTGTTTTTACTCTGTGCAGTTTCAACACTGAACATGGAAAGCCTTCCCAGATGTCCTGCTGGTTTTTGCTGTTGCGCACCACATCCTGCATTTTTTGTGTTTTATTTGTTTTCCCTGTCTGGGTTTATGTCCAAAAAAATGGTCGTAATTCATGTTGACATGACCACATCCAACCTACTTATTAGAATCAAACCGTCAGTCTTTGTTACAGTGCCTTTAAAACTGTTATATGTAAATGACCTCTGTTTAGATTGGCTGCCCTGAATTTGCCCTGTCTGGAGGGAAACCCTCAGCTTTGTTGTGATCCGTGCATAGGCAGGGGCTAAACTTCTGTAGGCTAAATGGGAGGATATAAGTAAACAGTGAATTCAAAGTGGACTCTTCTTGCAGCTGAATTTCCATATGTGGACGGTGTGGACTGCGGAGCTGATGGTAAATTCTTACACTTGTTTACACCCTACCATGTTTATCTGCATTTTTGCTTTTCCTGAACCCTTGCTGAGCCATACGGTTGTTTACAATTTATTTCTCCAAGAGGGTGTTCAGTTCAACCACATGCAGCTTGATTAGCTTTACACCAGTCCTGTGTATTGTATGGTGGGTTGAAAGCAATGTCTATTTTGGTGTGAATTAGACAAAATGAGGAAATTTATTAAACTTTCCTTGGCTTATTGTCGTTGTTGACACTTATTTTCAGCCCAGCACACCTTTTGAATGTTACTTAAAGCTTATATTTCATACTTCTGCTCCATTAGCTCTGTTTCTGCCTTTCATTTCTCTGCTATATTGTCACACTGCCAACAGGAGAGCTGTCAGTGGTTTACACGAGCCAAGAAGTCAATAATTGAACCAGATTAACTGCTTTAACCCCACGGCTTAAGAGTCTGTTGCTTTCGCTGTGCAGGTCAAGAGGTAGTCCAAGATGGCTGCAGCATCTTATGATCAGCTGCTGAAGCAAGTGGAGGCCCTGAAGATGGAGAACTCCAACCTGAGACAGGAGCTTGAGGACAACTCGAACCACCTCACCAAACTGGAGACGGAGGCCTCTAATATGAAGGTACAGACTTTAATCTTGCAACCTAAAACAAACTGCTGGGTACATAGAAACCAAAACCTTCATGTTGTGGATCACCATTCCATAATCAAAGCACATTCAAGCACTGAGATTTTGGTCAAGTATTTTGTCATTTTACTCCTACTACAGCAAGAGTTACCAAACCTTTTTTACACAGTGTGGCCAACGTGATTGAGCACAAAAGCTTCTGTGACCCACTGGCAGATTTATCTGACCCGATGGTTAAAATGCAAACAGATAGAACCCAATCAGTGTAACCTTTAAAATTTTCCTGTTTAATCTCACATATAATAAACAATATGACAAAAAATGAGCTTTATCTGTATTTAGCCGTTTAAACAAGTCCATATGATCAAGAAGATGCGTTTTACATTGATTTGCTGTGCGTGTGCATGCGTCCATTCATCATGAAATTTTGACAACATAAGGGCAGGTGATGATTTCAAGTTATGTTTATAGTGGAGGTTTTGTTCCATAAGTGATATTGTCAAAGAGGAACATATAGAATTGGCCCTACTGAAATAAAATGACCCTTTCATTGAAAGTGCTCATGTCTGAAAGCAACTTTTTTTTTTTTTTTTTTTTAAACACTAGTCGTACTTTTAGGCCTCGTCATCAGAGCACTTTCTGATGTCCTTTTAATGTCCTCCACCCATCTCTTCACGACAAAACCTCACTCTCGATCCGTCCTTTCCACCTGACTGCCTTTTCTTTTTGCTAAACCCTGGAACCGAGGGCTCTACTCGGCTCTTGGGGAGCTTTTGATGCAGATGACTCAGCCTTCTAGGTGGGAAACAAGTTATTTGGATGTGACTTGGCAGCCTTCAGAAAGGGGAGGAGGGAATGTGACAGAAAGTAGTTGTTCTGGGCCGAATGTGCAGAGACGTTTGGATTAAAAGACCTCCGCTGATTCCCAAGTGCGTGAATGTGAGGGAAATCACTTTTGGTTTCAGTGACTTATTTTTCGAAATCATTTTGAAACTCTGCAGCGTTGGAGCAGTTCTGCTGAATGTCTTTTCCAGTTATGTCATGTTCAGGATTGACTGTCGGAGGCTGTTTGTGCCATTTTCTACAAGTACGTTTGGTGTTGCTAGGGGGGAGGTTTTGAAGCGGAAGCAGATTTGCGCTCTACATCCTCATTCGTTGTTGGATCCTTAAGGGGAAAGAGAGCCTTTTTCCTTGGTCCAGCAGTTATCAAAGAATTGTGGAAATGACAGACGCAATAAAAAATGACATCTGCTTTCAGGTCAGTCAGATTATATAACCTAGTTATTATATACTGGAAATGAGGCAAGTTGTAGCTTGTGTTGAATCACTGAATCATGTTTGCTGTTGTTTTTCGAATGACAGAGCTTTCCATCTTTTAGTTTTCCATTTACTTTACTACATATCCATATATTTCTTCTTAAAGATGTTTTTTGCTCTGATGTCTAATTGTCTTAACCCTTAGAACTCAAGAGTGTATCAGTAAAATCTGATTTCAACAAATATAAACAGTGTAAAGCTGCCGTTTGCTCTCCTACACACTCGCTGTTTGCTGCTCTTTCGCTCGGCCACCCTCCGGACCCCCTCCCTCTGCAGGTTTTCCCCACCTACTCGTGGGCGGTGACTATCCTGAAAGTTCTCCCGGGATCAACAATCTTGTGTTCTTTTTTTCATGTGTTTCTAAAACCTAAAATAAAAGAAATTTGAGCGTTTTTGTTCTTAATGAGCATTTGCATATGATGCCATTTTTAAAACTCCAATATTGGTTATTATTATTACGTTTTTGAAATTACAATATCTTTGGTTCTACGTGACATAGGAAACAAACAAAGCTCAGCATGGTGTCTGAAACCTCGAGCATCAACACAGTCCGGGGGAACTTCCATATAAGGAGTAGTTTTGCTGTAGGACGACAATTTACAATTTGTTGCACTTTTGGCGCGGATCACTCGCTTTTTAAGGGTTAATGTGAAAGAATGGGCCCTTCGTTCCAGATGACGTTCTCAGCTAATAGCTGGCTGCTTCCAAAAGCAAATGTTCCAGCTCTCCAGACCCTTTTTGGAGGAGGCCATCATCGCCAATAGGGATTTGTTTCTCTCCGTGTGGAATCTCAAGAGGTTAAAACCGCTGTTCATGCCTTGCATTACGTAAGAGGTTCTGGACATGCCCAAAAGCTCCCTTCCACATTTGGAAGCCCTGATGCACAAAATGAACCCTCCACATGGGTGCATTCGGCTGTCCCTAATGCCAGTGGTTGTGTCAACTCCAGGAATAATCATACCCTTTGGAGCACTAATGAGACATTGGTTTGGCCAAATGGAGCCTTAGCTCTGACAGATGTGGGTGGTACATTGTGTTCTTCGGGCTATTTATATTACAAAAAATTAGGCTAAGCCAATAAAGTGCCTCTGCATTGGGACATGTTTGCCTTTTAATTGTCTTATGTTTTCCTTTCTGTTTTTACTTTGACTTTGTTTTGTCCAAAATAGAGTAGTTTGTGAACTAAAATATTAGTGTACAATTAATATATTATTAGTAAAATACTATTAAATGCTGCGAAAGTACTAAACTATTACTGTTTTATTCAGTTATTTTGCCTCTTTTTTTAATTGAGCTAGTTTGACTTGCACCCAAGACAGTAGGATATTTGCTGGGAATGAAAATTTGATCCATCTATTTATGATAGAGTATTTTTAGCAGTGCTGAGTGGCAGACAGTTTTTTAAAAAATATAGATGATGGCAGGCACAATTATCCATAAATATTGATATTTTCATATTTAAAACGACAAGGTGCTTGCAAAATAGCAACGTGAAACTGAAACTACTCGGATCAAATGTTTACAATGTAACAAATATCAACCTTGGTTCTATCTACAGATTTGTCCGTTATCAGTAAATAGTGAGAAATCAATAAAATCAAATCACTTTTATTGTCACATGTAAAGGAACAGTACATGTGAGTGAAATGCTTCACAGAGCAAAGATTCGCAGAGCAGCAACTTTATGGTAACAGACATACAACATATATTAGGCTGAAAGAAAAAGAGATATGTGTATATATAAAAAGGAAAAAAAAGGTAATATGCATATGTAAAAATATATACAGTGTAAAGTGTAGGTGTGGGTTCCCAGCCTAGAATGTACAGAATCTGTAGTTTGGACTACTTCAGCCAAGAAAATCATTTGATCTAAGCGTCACAAAATCACACCATCATATCAGAATCTCTTCCGATCATAATCCTCATCATCACCCCACTAATGTAGACCTGTCCTCCTCTCTCTCTTTGTCCAGCCTCTTTTGATCAGATTCTTTGCGACACAGGCTTATGACAGCCCTTTTCCTCCTCACCTCTATCCCGCTAGGGGCTTATTTTAGCGCCGCTTCCTTCCTGGCTTTGTTTCCCTGATGAATGCAGTTCATTTCCGTCCCACGGCCATTTCCTCTCTCATCTGACTACTGGAGACAAACATCTGCAGGCAGACAGTAAACACCTCGCATTCATCAATAACTCCACTTCCTCTCCCAGCATTGGCCACTTACACTTCCAGAGCACAATGGTGGCTTATACTGTAGTTCTGGTTTTGCTCCAGAAAGGACACGTGCCTGTTAAGTGCTGAACTGTCAGAACCTTGCTGGTTATGGTCAATATCATGCAGCTGTCATTCCTGATTAGAGAGGAGAACATATAGTGGCCTGGTGGTTAGGGAGTTGCCCTTGTGATCAGAAGGTTATGGGTTTGAATCTCAGGACTGCCAGTGGCACCACTGAGGTACGCTTGAGCAAGGTACCGTCCCCACACACTGCTTCCTGGGCGCTGCATCGCTGGCTGCCCACTGCTTCACTTGGGTGAATGGGTTAAATGCAGAGTAAGAATTTCACACTGTGTGCTGTGCTGTGGTGTGTTCACGCGTGACAAAAATGGCCGCTTTACTTAGTTGCAGTCCACCAACCCATAACAGCAACGTTTGAGGAGGGTGCTCAATTTGAAGACTATTTGATGTGAACAGCTCTTTCATGCCTATTGTCCATTTTCATTAAAGCTACTGAGCTTTACCATTTAGATTGGTCCGAGTCATGGGGGCACCTCACTCTTGCCATCGGGAGGTTTCCCGACACAGTTGGATACTCCTGCCGTGTTGGGTTTGTTTCTGATGAGCACCTTTCTGGCAGCTCTGTCCTCTGCTCAGGCTTGGAGGAATCCCATTCCCGTGGTCTCAGACTAGTGACAGTGGATGCCTCATCAAAGAATGGAACTTTGCAGCAGTGACTCAAAGTGATCTCATCTGATCTCAGTGGTTAAAACAGAGGTAGGCACTATTGTGAACCAATTAGAGGAGTGTGTCTGAGAGCAGATTAGTCACTGCACCAAAATAGGTGTGTCTAAAGTACAGATCTTTCAATAAGAGACGATGATGAGGGTTGCATAAGCTGGAAGTTGATTCCCTCCTTTCTTTCTCCAAAGAGAGAAAACAGCTTGTTAAATTGATTATCTTTGGGAGTTTTGGGCGGCAGATGGTTCCAAGCAGAGGATTGACTGCAATTTAATGTGCTTTAACAATGGGATGTCTCAGTGCTGTTGCATTTATTTAATATGCAAAATGTGATACATTTGAAAATGTAGGTTTTTAATTCGTCAGCAAAACAAAAGCATATTCTTTTTTTCCACTCTGATCTTTTATACAGTGACCGAAAACATGGTTGATCTTGCATATATTACATATCCATGAACCCTGTTTTTCTTAGCTTGCTTTATTCTCAGTGCCTCCAATCAATGTCTCATCTTTTCTGTCCACTTTTCAAGGATGTTCTACCTTTGTTTCCTATTATTTATGCTTTTCCCGATCCCTGCTTATTCACGTCCCACTCAAACACCAAGCCCTGAGCACAAAGGCCAAAACTTATGGGCGCCTCATCTGACTTCAACTCGGGCGAAACGCCCTAAGTTAAGGAATTAGATTTCCTCACAATTCTGGACTTCTTTCCTATAGATGGATACCACAGCGCATTGATTTCCATTACTGAGAGGATAGTATGACCTCTTAAAGTGTGTATGTATGTGGTTGAGCACCATGCATGAGTGCATCTATGACACAAAGAGCTTCAAGGGCATCTGCCATCCCTTCTGGATCAATGTAAGCTGAAACCACGTCTGACTCTGAACGTCGCAAACGAAAATCAAATTATACTCCTGAAGCGCGAGTGTTACTCCTCATGTGGATTTGAACAGGCTCAGTAGCTGTAATGAACTGTTCTCGGTGGTTATTTTTTTGGGTTTTACCCAAAGATGCAGCATTGAACCAAGACAAAGTAAAACCGAAACCAGTGAAGGAAAAGTATTTTTGTAGACTGTCTGCTCTGTCCACTGCTGTGACTCAAAGCACAGTAAGACGTTCATGATCATATGACAGTCCCCCCTGAATAATGAAGCTGTTGTTTCCAGAGTCTGCCCAGAGACGTCACATTTTGCTCGAGGAGAAAAAACACGAGTGTCGCAGTCTCTGTATCGCTCTTTGGTTTTGTTTGTCCCTGAATGCAAGAAGATAAACGGCTCAACCTTTCCTTTTCGGACATCCCCGGTTTTCAGCCGGCCCAGCGATGTGTGTCTGTGGAGGTCAGAGGGCTGCGGCCTTCGGGGAGGGGAGGCGTTGCTCTGAATGGGAAGCAGCTGTATTCTCCATGAGGCTGTGGGTCTGCTGGATGGGATGGGAGGAAAGAGCTGCTTCCTGAGAGGCAGGCTTGTTGCTGGGAGCTTTTTCTGCTGCCTGGTCTCTGGATTAGCCGCTCGAACTGCTGGATATAGTGGCGTCACTGGTCTTGATTTCTGTGCTGGCAGTTGTTTGGTGGATGTTGGTGGATTACTGTGAGTTTGGGTCATCTGTGAAGATGCAGAGAAGTAAGAACAGGCGTTCGTTGGAACAGTCATTGCGCTGTGGTGAGTAGAAGGGTGTCACTGCTTAATGTAGGAAAGATGACTAAGTGTTAGTAACTGAAAATGAGGTGTAAGTAATACACATTTGTATTTTGTTGAAGATGGCTGGATCAGGTTTGTCTTGGAAAACTGAGAGCTTCATTCTGGTCCTTTTTGTTGGTGCTTTGACAGATGAGTTGTGGTCTCTGGTAGTGGTTTTCTTGGTGGCTTTGACATTAATGCAAGGTCTTACCCTGCAGTGTATTTATAGTCCATATAGCTTGATCTACATATATTAAAACATCCTCTGTTTAGAAGAATTAGCCCCTCCCTCACTGTCTTAACATTGCTTGTGAAGGACCATGTCTTGTTAAATTTTTAGGAGAAATGGAAGGCATGGATTGTTCTAATGGAATAGTTTAATAGTAGAGCTGAAACAGTTGTTCAGCGTCAGTTTAAACAAAATGCCGACAGATCTTTCCATTCTAACTAATGTTAGCCTTACACGAAGCACTAAGACTCACCATGCTTCATTACTGACCCCAGTCACTGTTCACTGTATCTGTTCTGTTCCTTGGAAGAATTTATCAAGTTCTTTGAAAAATAATGTAACATTTAGTAGTTGTCCGTGTTTCATTCGTTAGCTGGTTAATTAAAAGTGGCTAATTAGTTTAAAATACAACTCATTCTGTAAATGTTTCGCTTGGGGAAAAAAAATAGCATTATCTTTTCCTGGAAACCTTTTCACACACAGCTCATCTGGAGACAGAAAATTAATATCAGACTGGCTCATCAAAATGCTAAACTGATGATGCAGCCTTAAGATTTACATTAATTTACATATGTATTGCTTCTTATTTTAGTTATTTGCTTACAGTAGCTTGAAATTATGGGCTCAAGATGGACACAGGATGGAAAACGACTATTTTTTGTGTAAACTCTACATTAACAGTACTTCAGTTTGTCAAAATACTGACAATTGTCAAGACATTTCATTCAAAAAAAAAAAAAGTTTTGCCTGCAGTAACAATGTAATGATAAATTATTCTCCATGTATTTTATAATTTACTGGGGGGAAATAATAAGCAAAAAATTGACTTTTTCCTGTTTGCTTTTCACATTTACAGGTCACGTTTAGGTCAATTAATCCGTTATTTGTTGATTAAGTAACAGATAATTTTTGAAATACTAAATACATATGTAATACTGTAACACTGAAGACACCCACATTGGTATTTAATGACTAAAGAAAACGACTCATCATGTTGATCAACACCTTTCAGCTTACATCCGGAAACATATCTAACATGCGATCACGACATTAAAGAATTAGCAAGAGCTCGTCTGTAGGACTTCAAAGCAGTTTTGTGCTTCTGACAGAGGAGCTGTTTGATGGGACTTCAAAGCACTGAAGGAGGTTTTCTTCTCCTTTCACCTTATCGCAGCCACATTAACCTGCAGGTGAAAAGAGCTGAAAATATTCCCCTCCACGATCTAAAGATCAGTCCAGGCATGTGTAATGTCCAGGACGTTTCGTGTTTATCACATCAGAGACTGAGGAGTAGATTTGGGAGAAAGATTGGTCTGTTTGTGTTGCAGGAGGTGCTGAAGCAGCTGCAAGGAAGTATTGAAGAAGACTCAAAAGATTCACAAGGCCAGATTGACTTTTTGGAGAGACTTAAAGGTATGAAGTTTGACTCATTTTGATTTAAAGTGATACATTATTATTGCAGGAACACATGGATGAAATATGAGTATTGCAATTATATTGCTAAATGATGTGAATGCAATATCTTTCAGTACATTAAAGGGCCCATATCATCACTTTTCTGTAGTTGAAAAAGCTTGAAGTATTAATTCTAAGAGATAAACATAGTTTAGCAAAAAACAATCATATAAGAATTAATTATTTTTGTGGTACAAGGACATTTGTTGGATTACATGAAGACCTCGATTCATCAGAACACCCAGTAACTCACCTGGAACTGTGATTGGTCGCCCTGTCAGAAACACTGTGATTGGATATTTGCACATTGTAGCCTTCTGAGATATCATTATTGCAGAGGTTGCATAAAGAGCATGTTCACATTAAATATAATCCCTTGAGTTATTTGAAGACTTTGTATAAGATATGTGTTGTCTAGAATTTGACCTTACATTTTTTGAAGGTGTAAGTCGTAACTGTTCATATCACCAGGCAGTATAATTGCTTTGTTCCTTCTTAATTCTTCAGAGATCAGCCTGGACCCCAGTAGTTTCCCGGGCGTGAAACTGAGACCGAAAGCCTCCATGCAGGGTTCCAGCTCGGGCCGCTCGGCGGACAGCAGTCCCAGTCCCAGCCCCATGGGCTCCTTCCCCAGGAGAGGCGTGGCCAACGGGGGCAGAGACAGTGCCGGATACCTGGAAGAACTGGAAAAGGAAAGGTATGTGTCATATGACCAAAAAATACACCACAGTTTTCTCCTTGTCTCAGATTTTCATTCAGGCACGACACGATTCAGTTTGTTTAGAACTAGATAACACTGGTCTGGTTTTTGAAATGTGCTTTTGTTATCTAAAAAGACCCAAGTATGGACAGAATTCAGGCTGAAGTTTTAGGCTTGTAGGCCCTGTTTACACTTGGTTTTAGATTGCGTCTTCGGCAATCGGATCTCAGGTAGACGTCCCAGACATGTCACTGTTTACATGTACGGCCATTACCCGTCTCCAGGGTGACCAGCTGAGAACTTGGGTTCAGATTTCGTTACTGCATCTGTACGTCACTTACACTAGATAGTCAATGCTAGATAGACAATGCTGAAATCTATGCCCGCAGCAGGCAAATTCATAATCACAACATTCTGTACGCACCCCTTCAGCAATGAGCGCTTCTCTATAACGCTGCTGTACAGATATACTGTGCACATCTCTTTCCACTGGACAAAACGACGAGACCTCATGCAGCATTTCGTCCAACATGTTATCCAGTCACTTCCACACTTGTTGTCTTTGGTGTAGTAGCTTCAAATGTTTTATTTTATGCTCCTCGCCATTTATTAAATCTCTGGTTTACTGTTATATGACATATTTCCTGTGATGTCCTTGTTGGGGACAATTCAGGATGCATTCACGTTTAGAGTAAAGATATGTGGTCACATGCGTCCCAGACCACCTCATCACGTTCTTTGGGTGGTCAAATCACGATGCGTATTGGTGATTGTTTACGCTTGTGTTTAGAGCTGACCATTTCATCACCCAAGACACATTTTAAAACCAGATGTGAACTTCCATTACCTTAGGTACAAGGGTCTTATAGCTCCAGTGCGGAACTAGAACTTCAAACAACAAACATGTTCTGACTGATTGACTGCGTTTGGGATGAGGAAGGAAATTGTGTGGATTTGACGTTCGGCTGTGCATCACTTTAAGAAACTTAAGAAGAATGTTAGACTCTGCTTAACATTGTGTCCCGTTTATTCTAAAAGTCCAATAAAAGCTTGCCTTTTTTATTGTATTTTTAAACTTAAGAAACCAAGGTTCCCAAGCATAGACCTTTCACGAAGAGGGAGCGGGCAGAAGTCTCCTCCGAATCTAAAATTGGGTTTGAACTTAGATTATATTTAACTCCAGTGCAAGATATAACCCAGGTGCCCTGTTACTCTATTAATTGCCAGCCGACATGGAGACACTTATTTCTGTCCTAGGGTTACAGCGTATTTCAGTACTATATGGTGCGTAAAATGTTGTTTATCTTATCTTTTTCTCTCCTGTATTCAGGTCTTTATTAATGGCAGAACTGGAGAAAGAAGAGAAAGAGAAGGACTGGTATTACGCCCAGTTACAAAACCTTACCAAAAGGATTGACAGCCTGCCACTGACCGAGAATGTAAGTTAATCATACGGAGAATTCTGAAGGAAACAAGAGTGTAATAATAATATTTGATTTGACATGATTTCGCTTCAGAATTAGCAAAGAGTGCCGTCTTCACGCGAGTTTCTGTAATGCAATCTGTTAAATGTTTCTTCAGTTTTCCTTACAGACAGACATGACGCGCAGACAGCTGGAGTACGAGGCTCGACAGATCCGGGCAGCGATGGAGGAGCAACTGGGCACCTGCCAGGACATGGAGAAGAGGGCACAGGTGAGCCACAGAGGATGAAGTTTAACATCCCTCACAGATATATGCTTCTAATCAAAATCAGATGATTTCAGTAATAAAACTTACATTTTGTTATTTAGGAGGAAAAGACCCTAATAAGTCCACCTAAATCAAAATAAAGAGTCATATCTCTGTAATATGTTTTTTAATATGAAAAGCATGTTTTATATGATTTATTTTCAAAAATAATGAAGTAAAGAACGGAAATTAAGTGTAGACCACACTTAAATGTTTGTGTTACTATTAAGCACCTGATCATTATTTTATTTCAGAAAATGATTCATTTTAATTCACCCGGATTCACTTTGGAACAATAGAAGTGTTCTTAAAAAGGAATTAATTGCAAAAATTTAAAACTTGGAACTATTTATTCTTTTGATTTTTTTAAGTCAGGGCTGTTCCCCAATCTAGTTATCTAATTGTACCAATTTATTCAGATATGAACTCCGTTAATCATATATATTTCATGTATGCATTTACCTATGTTTATTTTTACAAAGCTGCAGATGTTTCTATAATTGGATGTTTAAGCCATACAGCTAGCAAATTTCTGCTTTATCATTTGTGCTTTAGTGGATGTTTTTATGTGCATCAGTCATGCACTGGGAAGCAAAGCAAAAAAAATCCCAAAAGAAATACTCCTTCATCCTCCAGTTTATAAAGAGAGTTCTAAGAAAGTGGAATGTAAACTTAATGCATGCGACACATTACTCTCAGCACAATGATGTAGACCTGCTCTAAAAATTAATGTTAAGTTGTTTTTAATTAGACTTCTGTAATTACTTTTACATTGAATTATTCCTCACACTGATCTTATTGGAGCCTGTAGTGTTAATGGGGTATTTAAGCATTTTCTGTAGTTATACATAATTATATATGAAGCAACAATACATTTAGGAGTCCTATTTGCTTGTATTAGAAACAAAACACAAATTTGCATTAATAATTTTGATAATTAACCCATTAGCATGTTTGCATGATTGAGTATTTAAGTATTCCCAGTATTTAAGAACTTCAATTACATAATTGCATTTTTTTATTCTTTTAATACTTCACTGTAAAAATATAAGTGGCTAATAGGGTATACAGACTTGCTTCTTCCTGTTTTTGCATGTAATTATAAAACACAATGTGCATTTCATTTAAGACTTCTTCCTTAAATGCTTGAAATACTGAATAAATACTGAATCAACTGTGTTTTAGTGCCTTGTGTTTAAAATTAACGGCGGTTTATGACTGAATTAAAGGTGAGGTTAATAAAAAAAAAAATCCAATGTAGTCATCCCTGTTTCCCTAAACACAGTCGACTGGCATGTTTTTTCGCTATGTTGGTGCTAAAGTAAATGTTTGTTTCTCCCTTAGTTTTGCTCGAGTGCTGTGAGGCTAATGTAGCTAAAAAGTAATAAAAATGTTAAACCTTCTTGGGTGACTTCTATTATTTTACCCTGATATCCAAATCCAAAAGCAACTACTGGAAAACCAACATATGTAAAACCAAAGCAACGTTTGGACACGTGTCTTGGTCTTGGCTGATCGATTCCAGGTGAAAGTTGGGTAAAAGAGATTTTCTGGTGAGCTGTTACTTCTGTAGTTCAGCAAATGCTCCAAAAGCTTAACGTGTGCGTCCTCTTTTCAGGTCCGGGTCGCCCGAATCCAGCAGATAGAGAAGGACATGTTGAGGATTCGACAGCACTTACAGTCACAGCCTGCAGAAGCTGAGGTAGCCTGTTTCAGCAATCAGCATCCATAATGCATCAGTTCCAACAGCAGGGTGCCTGTAGTGCGCTTAGTCCTTATTAGAGGAGCTCAGCGCCTGAATTAGCCATAATGACTTACTTACCTTCATAAACAAGGCATTTATGGCTGTGGTGCTCATCTCTTCATATGTTCTGGTGTTAATCAAATCATGCCGAATATAGCATAGTGTATTTCATATTGAGTATTTTCCACAGAGTTTTTATTGGGTTTATTTAGACTTTATATTTTATATTGTTCCTGTCTCTGTCTCCCTGTGTGTCTGTGCAGTCATAACATAAGCAGTTTCCTCCGGGATCAATAAGGTTTTCTTGATTCTGATACAGACTAGCATTACGTTGGGGTGGATACCTCAGATTTGATCAGATTTTGGAACATGTGGTTATATTGTCTAAGCATTTAGTCCACTCAAGTCTCTTTAAGCTCCTTATTTCTCTTAGACAGCAGGCTCCATGTCAGCCTTCCACTTTTAATCCATTTGTTCCACTTGTGTTTTTGTAAGAATCTTAGACCAGTATTGTATCTAAATCTTAAATCATGACTCGTGTCTCAAAGATGGTGGCGATGTTTTGCAGCAGAGAAAACGCTACACACACCATACATTTTTAATCGAATGAGTGTGTGGGCTTAATGTAGACTCTTTGGGTGACTGAGCATGAACAGACGTGAGCGTGACCTAGCTTTCAGATGTTACAGGTCAGAGGCCATAAGGCTTGAATGGTTCAAAATGCATAAAGTACTGGATTATCCATGCGGGATTACGTTATGTTAAGGATGGTAGTAAATCATCTGCCTATAGATGCGTATAGACGTGGGTGTATGTTTGTGTGCACAGTTTGCAAGTGCATTCGGTCCCCTTTTCCGAGAACAAATTCTATTGGACACATTTAATTTCCCTCCCCCCCTCTGTTGCTTTTAATCCTGCAGGCTGAACGAGCAGTTTATGTAGGTCAGAAAAAGGGAGCCTGATGCTCCTGCAGCTGCTAGTGACTACTGAATCTTTCTTTCTTTCTATTTCTTTTTCTCTTTCCCCCTCCCCTCCCACTGTGTTCCTCAATGAGTACTTTCTTATATAGCCAGTCTTGTTTAGCCTGCATTACTGAATGTCATTCCAGTAATTCAGTTTCCCTCTCTTGCATGATGAGGTGACTGTTTAGTCTCTCTCTCTCTGTTTTCCTCTTTACTGGTGTGGCGCTGTTTGTGTCCACCCTGATGTCTGTGCTGTTTTTTTTTATTAATGTCCCTTCTATTCTTCATGTTTGTCCTCTCCTCCATCCACAGGCCAAGCATGAGCTTGTAGCCCAAGCTGAGGGGGCCCAGGCATCAGCAGACCCCGGCATTGGGAGTGGAGCTTGCCCTCAGGTAAAGAATGGATCCGGATGTTACCCCTCTAGCATGTTTTGGTGCAGTCTTTATTGAAATAGTTGGTTTTTGTTTGGATGTAATTTTGGCAATAGAAACAAGGGATTTTTTTTTTCGAACAAGTGATCTTTTTAAAAGGTGCCAGAAGCGTCTGTGTGCTTTGAATACTAATGTACTTTGAATGCAGATATCCTGGAAATGCTTGTATCTCTGGGCATAGAAGCCCAGTGGGGCTTTAAAATTCCCACCACAGAAATGGGCTTTTTTTTTTGTTAGTTTTTTTTTGATCGCGTACCACGTTCTTGGCCTGTTGCCATGAGGTTCAGTAGCATTTTGTGGACAGATGGTGTCACTGATGCATCATTGGATTAGGTGCTAGGATCAAGTGTGACTCTTGGATCTCAGTTAGTTTACGGAGTTAAGAAAGCAAATGTTTTCCTCAGTAAGCTTAGAAATTGGTGCAATTTTGAAGGAGGATTAAACAAAGTTTTTGTAAATAAAATAATTCACTCTTTGTGTGCCAGGGCCCAAGCTCTCGTGTAGATCACGACACAGCAAGTGAGATGAGTAGTGGTGGGAGCTACTCGGTCCCACGAAGACTAACCAGTCATTTGGGAACCAAGGTAAACCAGTAAACCAACTAAAAACATTTTAGTCCTATTTTTTTTTCTTTTCTCTTTTCATTGCTGGTATAAATAATTATTCCCATATTCTACTCATTTTCTCTTTTGTGCACTTTGTAAAATTGCATGTTTTTTATTTTAGTACATGTATTTTACTAATATAAATAACAGAATCTGATACAGCCTGTGAACTAAGTATCCATTGGAAAACAGGTACCTTTTTGCAAATTTTGGGTTAACCAATTAATATACTCAATTATACTCATAAATACTCATTAATTCAGTACGCTGAGGACATGATGTTGTTAGGCGGGTTTCCATTAACCTGCTTACAAACAAAAGAAACAAGGAATGGAGACAACTCCTGTATCGCTGAAAGCTCTTTTATGCTCACATGAAGTGATTTTTCAGGTGATAAATGGGTCGCTGCCAGGTATAAAGGGGTCGCCTTTTCATTACTGTGTGCATCACATTCCTTTGTCACCACTTTTGAGAATGTTGTTTTGGAAATTTGCTTGAATGTAAGACTATAGATGACTAAGTGAGTATATTCTTTATGTATTAACAGCTTATGTGTGAAAATCACCCCAGAACTCATGACACTCCTCTTCCGTGTCCAGGTGGAGATGGTGTACTCCCTGCTGTCCATGCTGGGAACCCATGACAAGGACGACATGTCCCGCACTCTCCTCGCCATGTCGAGCTCTCAGGACAGCTGCATAGCTATGCGTCAATCTGGCTGCCTGCCGCTGCTCATCCAGCTTCTCCATGGCAACGACAAGGACTCAGTGCTGTTGGGCAATTCCCGAGGCAGCAAAGAGGCCCGAGCCAGGGCCAGTGCTGCCCTGCACAACATCATCCACTCGCAGCCAGATGACAAGCGCGGCCGCAGGGAGATACGGGTGCTTCACCTCCTGGAGCAAATCAGAGCTTACTGCGAGACCTGCTGGGAGTGGCAGGAGAGCCATGAGCGTGGTGTGGACCAAGATAAAAACCCAAGTAAGATCGTAATTCCTTTCTCCCTCCTCCCCATTTACTACTGTGGCAGCTCGCGCCATAGCTCAATGCGGATATCTTGTGGTAATGTGATAGATATGACTGTTTTTAATTATAGTTTTGTGAGATTTTAGATGGTAGCCTACACAATCTAGTCTTGTGTACAATGCACTTATATCTGTCCTGCAATATGTACATGGATATTTATGTTACCTTGTATAAAGTTGTAAATGAGTGGTTGAATGTAGAAATCTTGGTGTATTTCCTTTTGATTTGTTCACTGTCCTGTAAATTGTAGTGCCTTCTCCTGTGGAGCATCAGATTTGCCCTGCGGTTTGTGTTCTCATGAAGCTGTCCTTTGATGAGGAGCATAGACATGCTATGAACGAACTTGGTAAGTTTCCTTGTTTTATGCCATTTGCTTCATAGACATACAAATCCAATTCCATTCATTAGAATTGTATATACTCATTTTATGCGTCTGAATGACTTACCTTGTCCTTTACAGGTGGACTGCAAGCTATTGGTGAACTGCTGCAGGTCGACTGTGAGATTTATGGCCTTACTAGTGACCACTACAGTGTTACACTAAGAAGATATGCTGGCATGGCACTCACTAACTTAACCTTTGGAGATGTAGCCAACAAGGTAGAGAGTTCCCTATTTCTTATTGCGTTTAGGTGCAAAACTCCTCATAAAACTTGCTTATAACTCATTCACGTTTAGATGGTTCATGTGCAAAGATATAACTAACTTAATTTCAAACTATGGACTTTAGGCTTTCTTAGACATTTATTTTTGCTCAAATGCCCCACTCTTGCCAGGCGGGTGAACGTGTGAAATGAAACATGTGAAAGATGATGTCTAAATGTTGAAAGTGTTCAAAAAACATTTTTTGATGATTCAGTGATAAATACATTAAAACATAATCTATTAATTAGTAGCTAAACGGTTAAATAGATTTTGACCAGCAGTTTGCCTTTTGTCTTTTCTTGTCATGAGAGGAGTCAAAACATAAAATTTTACTTTAGGGAAAGAAAAGAAAAACCAATGTGTTGAATAGCCAGCAAACGTTCTTGAAGGATATGTGTACTTTTGCACCTACTGAGTCCCATTAAATCCAAACAAGGAAAAACTTAAGATAGGAGGTGGAGATGAGCTCAGAGCATCAGGGGATCTATTAAACTGTTTTCTTGTTTACAAATTTAATTAATCTGCTTTGTCAGTTGTTATTAAAACAGTCTATCGTCCTTGTAATTTTTTTCAGGCTACACTTTGTTCTATGAAGGGCTGTATGAGAGCCATGGTAGCTCAACTGAAATCTGAGAGTGAGGATCTGCAGCAGGTACACTTTTTTTAGAATCTGGGTTTCCTGTCTCAACGCAAAAAGTTAGCTTTATTTAACCAAATTTTTAAAAGGGTGAACAATGAAGTGCTGTTTTCATGCAGGTAATTGCAAGTGTCCTGAGGAACCTCTCCTGGCGTGCGGATGTGAACAGTAAAAAAACATTGCGTGAGGTCGGCAGCGTGAGGGCCCTAATGGAGTGTGCCCTTGAGGTTCAGAAGGTAGGATTCCTGAAAAATGTTTAATGTGAATTAATAACAGCCCACAGAAATATACTCAAATCTGTATTCTGTTGTTTAACAGGCCTATGCATTTTATGGTTTCTTTTCTTAGGAATCCACATTAAAAAGTGTCCTCAGCGCCCTCTGGAACTTATCTGCTCACTGTACTGAAAACAAGGCCGATATCTGTTCTGTTGCTGGGGCTCTGGCCTTTTTAGTCAGCACTCTAACCTACAGAAGCCAAACTAACACCCTTGCCATTATCGAAAGTGGTGGAGGTATCTTAAGGAATGTATCAAGTCTTATAGCCACGAACGAGGAGCACAGGTGAAGCAATTTGTTTTTGCTTCTGTCTCATAATCAAATTGTTACTATTCTCATAGTTTCGTGGTGGAAATGCTAATGTATGTTCCTCTACTATGTTTCTATAGGCAAATTCTGAGGGAGAACAGCTGTCTCCAGACTCTTCTGCAGCACCTTAAGTCTCACAGTTTGACCATAGTGAGCAATGCTTGTGGAACTCTCTGGAATCTCTCTGCTCGAAACGCAAAGGACCAGGAAGCCCTCTGGGATATGGGTGCAGTTAGTATGCTGAAAAATCTGATCCACTCCAAGCACAAAATGATCGCTATGGGTAGCGCTGCAGCTTTGAGGAACCTCATGGCCAATCGACCTGCCAAATATAAGGATGCCAACATAATGTCTCCTGGATCTAGCCTGCCTTCACTACATGTAAGAAAACAGAAAGCACTAATTGAGGAGTTGGACGCACAGCATCTTTCTGAAACATTTGACAATATAGACAATTTGAGTCCCAAGGCTTCTCACAGGGCTAAGCCCCGACATAAGCACAATGTCTATGGCGATTATGATGGGGTATGCAGGGCAGATAGTTGTGGTGTTGGTGTTCGGTCCCCTTACATGAACACACCAGTGCTCTCCAGCCCATCTTCACGGGAGAACAGGGGAAATGCAGACAACATTAGGTCTGAGATGGACAAGAGTCTTGATAGGGAGCGAAGGGGCTTCCACCCAGACCCTGACTCCGGTAAAAGAATGGGAATTCAGATTCCTACCACTGCAGCACAAATAGCAATGGTAATGGAAGATGTTAAAGGCATGCACTTGGGGCTGGATGACAGAACTGCAGGATCCACCACTGACCCTCATATGGTGCAGGATGACATGATGAGACGTCAGACCAGTGCTCACAGTCACCAAAACATTTACAACTACAGCAAACCCGACCCATCAGGCAGACCTTGCCCAATGCCTAAGCTGGAGTATAGAGCATCTAATGACAGTCTAAATAGTGTGAACAGCACTGATGGTTATGGCAAAAGGGGCCAGATGAAACCATCTGTAGACTCTTACTCTGAAGATGATGAAGCCAAATGCTGTGTCTACAGAAAATATCCTGCTGACCTTGCCCATAAGATACACAATGCAAATCATATGGAGGATGATGATGGAGATCTAGATACGCCAATTAACTACAGTTTGAAGTACTCAGATGAGCAGCTCAACTCTGGCCGACAAAGCCCAAGTCAGAATGAGAGGTGGGCAAGGCCCAAAACCTTGGAGGATGAAATAAAACGCTCTGATCAGAAACCACCCAGGTCCCAGAGCCCTGGATACCCAATGTATCCTGAGGGAAATGGAGAAAGTGAGGATAAACTTAAAAAATACCAGCCCAGATTTGTTCAACAGGACATGCCTGGGGGTTTCAGATCAAGGGGACCTAATGAGCAAAGTAGCAGTGGGCCTAGTCATGGGCTTAATAAGAAAATTAATCAGACAATTTGCACGGTGGATGATTTTGGTGATGACAAACCAACCAACTACAGTGAACGTTATTCAGAAGAAGAGCAACTTGATGAGCAGCCTACCAATTACAGCATGAAATACAATGAAGATCACCATGTAGAACAACCAATTGACTACAGTCTGAAGTATTCTGATGCTGCTTCTAAGAAGGCAGTGTTCAGTCACTCAAAGCCGCCATCTTCTCAAAGTTCTGTCAAGGACCAGTTAAGCCAGGACAGTTCATCTTCAGTGTCCTCTATAAAGAATCAGAGCAGGCAAAAACAACTCCACCCATCCACAGCTCAAAATCGACCAGGACCCGGTAGAGCTATTCAGAAGACAACATGCAAGCCTCCTACCATAAATCAAGAAACGCTGCAGACCTATTGTGTGGAAGATACCCCCATTTGTTTCTCAAGAGGGAGCTCACTCTCATCCTTGTCCTCTGAAGATGAAATGGAGAGCTGCAAGCGAAATGTTAATGCAGCCAGTAACTACTCAACTTTGCCTGTTTCTGAGAAAGAATCCACTAATGTTTCAGATCAACGCACAACTGAAAGTCAGTCATCTGGGGATTTTGTAAGAATAAAGCCCCCACGACACCATGTCGGGCATGGAGAGGGTCCCAGACATCACAAAGCAGTGGAATTTTCTTCAGGTGCTAAGTCACCCTCCAAAAGTGGTGCCCAGACACCTAAAAGTCCCCCTGAACATTATGTGCAAGAGACTCCTCTCATGTTCAGCAGATGCACTTCTGTCAGCTCTCTTGAGAGTTTTGAAAGCCATTCCATTGCAAGCTCTGTACAGAGTGAGCCTTGTAGCGGAATGGTTAGTGGAATAATTAGCCCTAGTGATCTACCTGATAGCCCTGGTCAAACGATGCCTCCCAGTCGTAGCAAGACACCACCGCCGCCGCCGCCACGTTCAACATCCATAAAACAAAAAGTTACTGTGCCACCTCACACTGAAAAACAGGATTTACCCCCAAGACATGCAGCTGTCAATGCTGCAGTGCAAAAAGTACAAGTACTTCCTGATAATGACACACTTTTACACTTTGCCACAGAGAGTACGCCAGATGGGCTTTCACGTGCTTCTAGCCTCAGTGCGTTAAGTCTAGATGAGCCCTTTATTCAAAAGGATGTTGAGTTAAAGATAATGCCTCCGGTTCATGAGGATGACCAAGACACAGAACCTGAGAAGGATGATACTAAAGATTCCAAGGGACAGGAGAAACCTCCAGCAACTACTGAACCTGAGAAAGACATATTGGATGACTCTGATGATGATGATGACACAGAGATCCTGGAAGCCTGTATAAATTCAGCAATGCCGACAAAGTCATCAAGGAAACCTAAGAAACAAACCCCTCCAACCACCTCAAGGATACCCCCACCAGTGGCTCGTAAACCGAGTCAACTTCCTGTTTACAAACTACTTCCTTCACAAAGCAGGGGGCAACAACAGAAACATGTTGCACTAACTCATGGAGAGGATATGCCTCGGGTGTATTGTGTTGAAGGAACGCCCATAAATTTCTCCACAGCAACATCTCTTAGTGATCTTACTATTGATTCACCTCCAAATGAGTTGGCTACTATTGAAAGTGCAGCACCCCTTGCAGAGGCATGTAATCAAAGACGCGACACTGTCCCAGAAGGGAAGAGTGCAGAAACAAAGGATATTGTTGCCTCTGCTGACTCTCAAGTTGCTCCTGCTGAGAATGAAGGAGATGACATTCTTGCGGAGTGCATCAACTCTGCTATGCCAAAAGGTAAAATACACAAGCCTTTTAGAGTGCAGAAAATGTCTGATCCACCTCAGCTGCCACCTACTGCTACTGGCAATCTCGTTCAACAAGATTTTGAAAAGAAAAAACCAACATCACCCGTAAAACCAATGCCACAAAGCAATGAATACAGAGCACGGATGTTCAAACGTCCTGATGCCCCCAGCAGTTTATCTGAAGCGGCATCATACCCTGATAAAAACATTGAAACGAAAAAACCGCAGCCGAAAGCTGGCCCCAGAGAGTTTGCAGATAAACCCATAAATGCTGAGGAAAGAACACGTCCAGGTTTTACTTTTGATTCTCCACACCATTACACGCCAATTGAGGGTACTCCTTATTGCTTCTCTCGTAACGATTCTCTCAGTTCACTTGACTTTGAGGATGATGATCTTGATCTGTCTAAAGAAAAAGCTGAGCTGAGAAAAGATAAAGAACAAAGGAAAGTTCTGCCTTCAAAGGGCAATGGAGAGCAGTCTGGCAACACCAACAGAGTGACTGCATTTCAGACTGGCCCAACAAAGGCCCTTCAAAAGCCAAGTTTTCCCCTAGCATCAAAAGAAAATACAGGAACAGTGCCTGATGAAAAACAAAAGTTTTCAATTGAGGACACTCCGGTTTGTTTTTCGAGAAACTCCTCTTTAAGTTCCTTAAGTGACATTGACCAGGAAAACAACAACAAGGACTGTTCACACAAAGAGGACACAACTCAGGTGGAAATGCCCAGGCCTCAAGCCTCTGGTTATGCACCAAAAGCCTTTCATGTTGAGGACACTCCTGTATGTTTTTCTCGAAATAGTTCTCTCAGCTCTCTTAGTATTGATTCTGAGGATGACCTTCTACAGGAGTGTATTAGTTCTGCAATGCCAAAGAAGAAGAAGCAGCCACCGAGAAGTAAGAGTGATGATCAAGGAGTTAAGGAGGAGAAAAGCATTTTGGCTGATGGGATTTTAGCAGAAGAACCGGACCTCATACTGGATCTCACAGACACACACAGTCCTATTTCAGAGCAAGCCTTATCCCCAGACTCTGAGTCATTTGACTGGAAAGCCATTCAAGAGGGTGCCAATTCAATTGTTAGCAGTCTTCACCAGGCTGCAGCCAGTTTGTCAAGACAAGGCTCTTCTGATTCAGATTCCATCCTTTCCCTTAAATCTGGCATATCTATTGGGTCCCCTTTCCACCTGCCCACCAATCAAGATGAAAGTAAGCAAGCTGCCAATAAAGGCCCAAGAATATTGAAACCTGGTGAAAAAAGCACTTTAGAGACCAAAAAGAAAGAGGAAGAAGCTGCAAAAAGTGTAAAAGGGAGTAAGAAAGTGTATAAAAGTCTTATTACTGGAAAACCACGACCCAGTCTTGAGAGCATGGCCTCTCAACAGAGACAAGCTCAAGTTTCTGTGGTTTCTAGAGGGAGAACAATGACCCACGTACCTGGGGTAAGAAGCAGTTCCCCAAGTACCAGCCCTATTCCAAAAAAGCCGCCTGCACGTGGCCAAGTCGCCAAACCCCCACCTCAAGGTCCAAATTCTGGAAACTCTCCCAGAACCGTGAAGGCACCATCAAAATCAGATCCTAGTCCTGCCAGAGAACAACCTGCCACACAAGGTGGATCAAGTAAAACTTCCTCTCGATCAGGATCCAGAGACTCTACACCGTCTAGACCACCTCAGCAACCCTTCACTAGACCCATGCAGTCTCCAGGTCGCACCTCTGTCTCACCAGGTAGGAGCGGTCTGACCCCACCTAACAAGTTCTCTCAGATACCTCGTACTGTTTCTCCTAGTGCTGCTTCCAAACCATCTGGGTCTACTCGAATGTCTTACACGTCTCCCGGAAGACAGTTGGGTCAGCAAACACCTCCAAAGCAGAGTGGCTTGCCAAGGAGTACCAGTGGTATACCCAGGAGTGAATCTGCCTCAAAAAGTCTGAATCAATGTGGAGCAAGTGGCCCTTCAAAAAAGGCAGAGTTGTCGCGAATGTCATCTACAAAGTCAAGTGGGAGCGAGTCTGACCGATCAGAGAAGCCTGGACTTGTTCGCCAGTCGACGTTCATTAAAGAAGCCCCTAGTCCAACATTAAAAAGAAAATTAGAAGAGTCTGCTTCTTTTGAATCCTTGTCCCCTTCTTCTCCTAGCCAGTCACAAACCCCTGTATCAAGCCCATCTTTGCCAGATATGTCTCTCTCTCTGCCCTACCAAGGAAGTGGTTGGAGGAAGTCCCCTCAAAGCCAAAACTCATCTGAAAATGGAGATGGAAAGTCATTTAGACGGCATGATATATCCCGTTCACATTCAGAGAGCCCTTCAAGACTCCCAATTAACAGAGCAGGGACGTGGAAAAGGGAGCACAGCAAGCATTCATCTTCCCTCCCAAGAGTTGGTACTTGGAAAAGAACCGGCAGCAGTTCTTCCATACTCTCTGCCTCATCAGAGTCCAGTGAAAAGGGGCGAAGTGAAGATGAACGTCAACCAGCCAATCCACCTCAACGATCTGGACAGAACAAGGAGGGAGGACTGGAGCGGAAAGGAACATGGAGGAAAATGAAAGAGAATGAAAGTCCCTCTTTGACCCTAGACTTACCAGATCCAACTGGGGATTCATCCCATGTTGGCACAGCGCATCAGATGAATGCCACAGCCTCTAAGAGTGAGGATGTCTGGGTGAGGATCGAAGACTGCCCCATTAATAACCCGAGGTCTAGCAAGTCACCAACAGGAAATACACCTCCAGTCATTGATAGTGTGCCTGGAAAAATACATCCTTGTGATTGGGACTTGAGTGAAACGCACCATAAGCAGCCAACATCAAATGAGAATGCTGCTACACGGCGTCTCGGTTCAGAAACCAATTTGAACTTGATCAGAAGTAGTGAGAGTCTGGACAAAAAGGTGACTGATATGAAGCCTGTTTTAAGCAACCCAAACATTGCCACTGAAGTTCATGAAATTGCAGTTGCTGAGCGTACGCCTTTCAGCTCGACCAACTCCAGCAAACACAGCTCCCCTAGTGGCGCTGTCGCTGCCCGGGTTAGTCCTTTTAATTATACACCGAGCCCCAGAAAGAGTAGTGCTGACAGCGCAACACCAAGGCCGTCTCAGATCCCTACTCCAGTTAACAGCAACGTCAAAAAAAGAGATTCTAAAGGAGACACGACAGAGAGTGGGTCCTATATTGTCACGTCTGTGTAAAGAAAAATCAAAGACTCAGTTGACAATTGGCCTTAAATTGTCAAAACATAACTCTGTGCAACTGGACAAAAATATTTAAACAGGCTTGGATCATGTTTTGATTTTGTCTGTCTCTGTGGGGGAGGGGGGAAATCCAACTATTGTTGAAGTTATTGTAGTTGAAGCCAATGTAAAGCTGTGTATCTTTTGCTTGTAGAACTGTGGCCGGCACACTTGGTTATTAGAGAGCGAGTGCAAGGGAGGACCTCTAAAAGGATATTGTATGTCAATTTGTACTGTACAGATTTAATTATGTATATATTTAATTTAAACTTGCGCCAAGATCTTGTATCTTGCCTTGACTTGATATAGATAATCACTTCAAGTGGAATATTTGGGATGTGGAGATAGCATTGGTGGTGCTAATGCATTTGATTTTTAAGGAAACACGTACACCTGTATTAATTCAAACTCATTTTTACTCCCACATTATTGTCTGTTTTATGACCTTCTGCTCATTGCATGAACTGATCCAGTGGTCTGGTATTTCCTTAAGTAAAGCTGAACATTTCTGTGGACACATGATGTACTGATAGCTGTAGTGTAACATTTTACACTTTTGTGTGTGCTTTTGAAAGTAAGGAATTAACCTTGAAAAAACCTTTTGAATGAGGATCTTTACGGTGGACATAGATTATTAAAACTCGTAGCTAGATTCATTGCTCTGCTGTTTGTGTATAATGTTTCCAGGTGAGTGTCTTCTAAACGACACTTTGGTCTGAAGTTGTTTCGAGGACTGAAGTTGTTTCTGAATTTAAATTATTACCGTAGGTTTTGGTGTTGGTACTTTTTTCTTTTTTAAAAGCTCATTTTATTTTTACCGTTTATTCACAGTTATTGTTAAAGCACATTATCAGATATACTATTCTGCCAAAACATGTTGTGAATGACCACATTTTATTTTCCTCATGCAATAAAGTAGGCTGATTGATGTTCGACACGCATTTCAAAATACAAATGGCAAATCAACTTAATAAACACCATTTTGGTGAGAGTTACTTCTTGTGCGTTTTATGTGAGTCCACATATTGACTTTCCTTCTTTAAATGGAGTTAATGTATGGACAATATACAGTAGATATATAAATAATATACCGTTGTATTTGAGTTGGTGCATCTTTCATTAATGTACATTTTGTTTTTGTTTTCTAAATGAAAAGTTATCACTCCCTGAGCATGAAACTTTAAATGCCATTTCTGACAGTTTTAATGGACAATTTATTTTTTGTTTGATAAATGTAACATTTTTGGGGCAAAATAAAACAAAATGGGGCTTGTGCATAAGTTTGAGCTCACCTTTAGATCAGTACTCAGTACTTAGAAAGACTGTTTTTTTCTTGAGGTCACGAGTTTTGTTGTCCTTTTTTAACATAGTTTGTCTGCTTTTTCTTCCAGGATCCTTCTAGTTCAGAAATATGTATAGGTTGTGTTGCATGAACAGCATCTCTAAGATCCATACACAGATTTTCATCAGTTTTCATGTCTGAGGGCTCTGAAGGCCATTTCAAAAAGGCTGATTTTAATGTGTTTTTATATTTGTCTATATCCAACCTCTTTTTCTTCATTTTCTTGACTGAGTGTGGGATATTAGCATCTATTATTTGTTGATATTTAGTAGAATAATTTCTCCTTCACGTCATTTTATGTTCCACTGGTAGCCACACTACCCCAAAGCATAGTAGATCCACCCCATAGCTGAAGTGTTTTTTTTTTTGTTCAAGTACTTATCCTTTCCTCCCTCAAATGTACTTTTGGTGATGATTGTAACCAAAAATGTTGTCCCAAATGTTGTTGCATACATTTGTGATGGGATCATGGTTCATTTTACCCTCTGATAAATCTTACATGATGTTAGTGCACCAGCACAGTACGGTGGGCCAGTGTGTCACTACTCCCATGCCAGCCAGATCTTCCTTGGCAGGTATCTGGGGGTTTTGCTTTGCATACCTGACCAGTGTGTGAGGTGGTTCTTAGAGATCTTTCTTGGTCTTCCAGATCTTGTCCCGACTTAAGTAGTTCTCTTTAGCCTTCATTTCTTAATGAAATGTTTGATAGCGAAAGTTACAAAAAGAATGATATCTTTTGTTGTAATCTCTTCATAATATATTGCTTCAGCCAATCAGGGATCTCGTAAGTAAAGTAAAGTGGCCCCTTATAGTCACGTGTGAACACACCACAGCACACAGTGTGAACAGTGTGAAATTTTTTCTCTGTATTTAACCCATTCACCAAGTGAAGCAGTGGGCAGCCACCATTGGGGCCGCTGGAGGAGCAGTGTGTGGGGATGGTATTTTGCTCAAGGGTGCCTCAGTGGTGGTGCCACTAGCAATCCTGGTTATCAAACCCATAACCTTCTGATCACAGGGGCAACTCCCTAACCAAGAGGCCACCAGGGCCCCCGGAACTTTAATGATCCTGGACGAAATTTCTTAATGTGTGAAGGGGCACCTAGATTTGAACCAGGGACCGCTTGATCTGCACTCAAATGCTCAAAATTGAACCCCAGTCATCTGGGTCAAAGGACTGCGTTCTACCCATTAAATCACTGGGTGGGAAATCTCATTGTTACAACAGCAAAGTGCACAGAACAAGAAAAGAAGCAGCGGCATAACCTATAAAAACTACACAACATAAAACAAAAAGATCTGTACACTACAAATAAAGTGTTTATATGTATTTATAAACAGGAAGGTTGATCTCCAAGAAGAGGGTTTCAAGACTTGGAATAGAAAATCAGTTTTACAATTAAATGCAGTTGGCATGCCAAAGAAATGTTAGGATTTATTCAAACTGACAGTGCAGCGAGGATTCAATTGATTTTAAGTATTCTTAGCTGAATGTCCTGAAGGTGTGAAATGATTATAGTATTCAGAATATTTAGCTAACTGCCAAGTGCCCTGTCTCATGTAAGGGTAATGATGCCTCTGCTAGCCTCATCCTTTATCTTTTAAGACATATTTATAATGCACTTAATGACCAAAAGTTCACCCATAGCTCAGAGGTGCATAAAATCAAGCTCAGTTCCATTCTACTCCCAGAACAACCACTGGCAGTACAATGGAACTGACTAATTCAGTGACTTTAAATGTGACAGTCATAGGCTGACACAAGTCAGTTTGACGTTTTTTCCCAAGTAGAAACTGAATGAAAGTGGAAGCATCTAGGAGGAGTGACAGCTCAGCCACTAAGTGGTAGACCACGCAAACTCTCAGGGCCTCCAGTGCTGAACCACGTAGTGCATTAAAATCGCTTGTCCTCTGTTGCATCATTCATCAAACTGCCTCTAGAAGCAACATCAACACAAGAAACGTCCGGAGTTTTGTGAAATGGGGTTTCTAGGGTCAAGCAGCTGCATACAAATCTAAGATCACTGTCATGTGGAGTGTCCCCTTTAGTGGTATGAAGCACACCCCAGTGGGCACTGGAGCTATGGAAACTTTCTCTGGAAATCAGGCTTTGCTATCTACAAGCAGTCTTATGGTTGAATCCGAATTCAGCAGATGAGAAGACAACGCTACTTACCGGAATTCATAGTGGCAGCCGGACAGTTTGGCTGAGGAGGAATAATGGTCCAGGGCTGTTTTACACGGTCTGGACTATACGGAGCCCCCCAGGTGACGTGGAGGGAAAAAAAAGTACTTTTGCGAGATCTCGCAAAGTTTTTACAGAAGCTAATATACTTCCGGGCAAGTATAGACTTTGGCTAATATACTTTGGCAAGACAGCTACATGGAAACTTAAAGCTTCATGTAATTCTGTTAGCATGACAAGAGGAGGATTTAGACAAGTTCCTGCGTTCAAGAGACATCGCAGAGGAGGACATCATGCGACTGCAAAGAGACAAGGTAGGTAATACGAGGCAAAGTATCATCAGCATTTGTCCTTATCTTTCCATTATTATTTGTAGTTCTTAGTTTTGGCTCAGTAGTTACTGTGGAACATAACTGTCTGCACGTTATTTTATAAAACGCCTTTACAAAATATGTAGGCTGGACATTTCTGAGCTCCAAACCACGAACGTAGCAAAGAATGTAGAGTCTAGCTTCCAAGTTCAAGTACAGTTTATTATATTTGTATAGTTCAAATAAAACTGCATTTCAGTTTCATTATCTTACTTTCTGATACTTTGTACTATGTACTGTAGTGCACTACATTTATTGGCATAATAAAAAATGCAGAAAATAAATAATAGTAATTAATAATAACAAGATAATTGTCTGTGTAAACGCACATTTTTTACCTTGATATTACAGGGTCAGTATTTATAACAGCTGCTGTCAGAAATCTTTGTCTCTTCTTCCTGTCTTTTGCTGAAGTATTTGCATTTGCAACAGGGCTTGTAATATACTATTATGCTGTATTTTGTTTGACCAGATCATTAGTAGAGTATTTAAATGTTCTTTTTTATGTCCAGGGGTAATACCATCAGTTTTCATCTTAAATAAGG
>JBBPCZ010000037.1:13450192-13463264 GCA_037974445.1 Brycinus macrolepidotus | reverse complement strand
ACCCACTGCTGATATAAATGGTTTCAAACAATTTGCACAGGTTCCTAAGACTTTTACACAGTACTGTATATATATATATATATATATATATATATACAGAAAAATACTTCTTTGAATGCTTGTGAATGCACGGGTCACTTGGGTTTCTGTTGAAACCCCTTTTAATCTGATTCCTGGAGCATTTGGGACCCTGAACCACTCAGAGAGGCATGTGTGAGGTGGATTTGAAACGTCCAGCGCTGATTCTTTGAGCAGAGCATTGCCCATTGTGACGCAATAAAACTGAGGACTGTGGATCTTATACCCTGCTGGGCGCAAGGCAGCACCAACGCTCGGGAGAACCTCACTGTGCACTGTAATTTAGTTCTGAAGTTTCCTTAAAAACCACCAGATTGTGATTGGTTTGTTACGTAAGGGGATACTTTTGGTCTGAGGAGGAGTGAAGCAGATGTTTGAGAGAAAAAGTGAGAGATATCCCTCAAAACGCCACCATCACCACCAGAAAACAACGTCAGGCAGATTGACAGATGTTGAAATCAGTCTCAATTTAAAGAATTGGCTTCTGAATCTCACATTCTTGGTAAAAAATTAAACTAAATGAAATTCTAGAACAAATATGAATAAGAAAAGCACACAAAATGGAATAAAATGGAAAAGCATGGAATTCACATGAATTAAAGTGTATAGAAACAAAACTCAAAACTTACAGCCAGATATAAATGAAATGGACTGCCCATATAGTTGGAGGAGCTTTGCTTCATCTCATGAATTTATTAGACAGTGGAGGGAAACCACATTTTAAACAAGAGCATTTTTAGGTGGATGTGGACCAAATATGTGAGAGGGATTTACGTTTGGTTCGTGGGCATATCTTAGATTTAACTTCAAAGCTTTAGAAATTCAGTTAGATAACCTTCAAAAGAAATCCTTTATCACTTCTCCGTGTCTCCAGACATGCCTCGTGGCACATGAGAAGACTTTTCTCAGATAATGAGTGTGCTTTGTGGAAGAAAACTTCTTATACCATGTGCTGTATGGAATGTTCTTTTAAGGCTGGAGTCTCATGCCATGAATTAACAATAAATGTTCATGTTCTGTGATGGTCCATTCTATTGTACAGAGATGCAGCTGCTCCACGCATTTCTATGGCAATCAGCCTCAACATTAAATTTCAACGAAACATTATTAACGTGGGTCATGTTCAACAAAGGGAGAACACCTGGGGAGCAAGGAAATTGATGTCATTTGAAGGCTCTGGAACTCTTCAATATTGTTAGCGCTTGTATTGTCTTTTCACGTGGCTGAAATGTCGATTTCAGGGACAGACTCAACCACAAAGTGTCTCTGACCAAAGTCAGCCGCAAACTGTACAGTGTTACACATTTTATTGTGCATCACAATGTTCAAGATGATGCTAATGCAGCCTTAGCAATTTCACTGATGTTCAAGTGTAATACAAGTTTTCGAGTCTGGAGCTGTAGTTTAGCTTTGTGGGTACAAAACTAAACCTTTACTGAGAACCTTCGCTCATCCATTATCTGAGACACCTATCCTTACCAGGGTCGTGGGGGGTGCTGGAGCCTATCCAAGCAGTCATAGGGCAAAAGGTATAAAAACAGCCTGGACAGGTTGCCAGTCCTTCACAGAGCAAACACACTTTCACACCTATGGGCAATTTCTTGTCTTTGCATGTCTTTGGACTATGGGAGGAAACGAGAGATCCTGGTGGAAACATACATAGAGAAGGACATTGGCCATCCCAGACAGGAATTGAACCAAAGACCTTCTTGCCATCCAGTACCAACCACTGCACCACCATACCACCCACCTACTGACAACCTGTCGGCTTCAAATAACAAGTTTTCATTCTCGAAAAACCAGTCAGACACAACAGAAACTGAAGTAAATACAGTGAAAAGAGGTACACTTTGGGGCAACTGGTCAGTCTCTAGTTCATACAGTGAGTATGCTAGCTAGCTAAAGTGAAGGCAAACCATTTGTCACATGTGAACACACCACACAGTGTAAAGTGTGAAATTTGTCCTCTGCATTTAGCTTATTCACCCGAGTGAAGCAGTGGGCAGCCAGCGACACAGTGCCCGGGGAGCAGAGTGTGGGGACGGTATTTTACTCAAGGGTACCTCAGTGGTGCCACTGGCAGTCCTGGGATTCAAACCCACAACCTTCTGATTGCAGGGGCAAACCTAACCACCAGCTGCCCCTAGTGAAACAATTAATTCAACTGTGTTCTTTTACTTACTAACACTAGCTAGATTATCTGACAAATCTTGCTAAAATAGCTATTGTGTTAGCTAGCATACTTGCTATACATGCTAGCATACAAGTCGCCTCTTTCCTTTAAACACCACATCTGCTACACATAGCTCTTTAACTCTTTCCATCAAAGTGAATTTTATTCTGTAATGAATAGCTGATGCAAGCTGCAGGAGAATGGCACGTATAGAGAATTTTAACATACAACCCAGTTTCCGTGTCTCTGTTATCAGCCTACAAAGTTGTCCCTCAGGGCCACCAATCTGAGGTTGACATGAGGCCTATGCTGTTCTCCTAGTGATGCAGTGGTGTCATAGCACCATCACATTCTGAGATTTTGGTCTGGTCACTGTTGTGAGAGCAGTCAACCGCTGATTTCAGCTCAGTTCTTTCACAATTTGCAATTTTTACTGTGACAACATTACTGGGACAAAATGTGGTAGTTATGTAGAAGTTATTTACTTATCCAGACTCCAGACACAAATGCATGTTCGTAGCAACTCCAAAGTTGGACCATTTTATGGGATGGTGGCAAAATCACATGCATTCTAATGCGAAACTACATTGCACTTTGTTAAAGTTACTGCATGTTTGTGAGTTTAAAGATGCTACACTACTAAGCTGGACTACATTGTGTTATCAAAACAAGGCATGTTGAAAAAAAGAGCAATGAATTTGCTGCTTTTCTCATGTTACCTTGAAAAAACTACATCTGATCTATCCTAACAGTGACCTCTGAATCAGAAAACTTTATTGATCCTGCAGGAAACTGCTTACTGCACAGACACACAGAGACAAGAATGATACAAAATAAAAGGCAAAATAAAACTCTCCAGAAGTACTCGGAAAATGCTTAGTACTAAATACACTATGCTTTATGAAGTAGACATCAGACAAAATGAGCAAAGCACTCTAAGTCTTTTACAAAATAATAGATTGATCTGAATGGGATTTTTTGCATGTTGCCCAACTTCCGTCAAAAGCATTAGTGGGCAGAGCATGGATAGGTCAGTTGGAGCTCAGTCTCCGTTGTTATGTCTCATACTTCTGAGCCAATTCCCTCTGAGAGAAAATCCCCCCCAACTGCCCCTGACAAAAGAGGACAGATTTCCTGCATGTAATCCCATCCATCCAGTCTTTTCATTCTGGAGGACCCTGCGGTGTCGGGTGAGCCCAGTGGAACCTGTGCGCCGGGTTTTTTTTTTATCAAAAGGATTTACCAAAGCTTGTGCATATGAACTGGCGCTATTGAAAGGTTCGCATTGTAACGGTGGGGTGCAGGAGGAGCAGAAGAGGATATGCTCCCAGCAGGAGGAGCACTGGTGGGGGGGAATCTTCCCATGAGTCCTACCTGCGAGAGTATCACTCTCTTGACCCATCCATTAATCCGCCCTTTTTTAACCACAGGACACCCGAAAACGTCATTTAATGAGTAACATTCCATGAAAAGGTCCTGTATGCTTACATTTTGCTAGCCTTTCCCTCGGGTGGAGGCTCGAGAGGCTTAGGCTAAGGAGATCAGGAGAAACTTACTTAACAAAGGGATTGTTTGCTGCCTCTTGTAGAGATTTGGGTACCCAGAGGTTAGAAGGAATTGAGAAAAGGCCCAGACAGCCCCATCCTTTTGTGTCAAGGATAATGTAAGTAAGTAGATAATTGAGAGAGTATGGGCCTTGGCTAAGATGCTAAGGAATGTCGTCCCCAGAAATAAAAGAAATTCAAAGCGCCAGTTGTGGCAGTCCAATTTCTCCTGTACTTTCACGTCCGTGTCAAACAGTCAAGTGCTAATCGAAGTTCTACAGAATGCATGAATGAACAAATATTCAAATTGGAGTGACGCCCTGGACCAGCCCGGTCATTTAGCATGAAGAGTGCTGCGCTAAAGGCCAACTCATTTATTGACCACTGTCATGGAAAATGAAAAAGCACATTCAAAGGTCAGAAAGAGGCCATTGTCACTGCTAATAGTGATGGGGAAGTACCCCCCCTCCCCCCAACCCCTACCCACTCTCACAGTCCTTCACCCCACCTGGCAACTAGAATAAAGGAGCCTATGTGCATTTCAATTGAAAAAAAGAATGATCACCACTAGCAACTCTATGCAGCTGTTCAGCTGGCAACTACCCAGCTTTTAGCAGGAGGAAATACTTTGCCTCAGACATCGGACAGCAATAGCTCACTTGTATTTAAACCTTGGGCCTTTTCGTCTTTACATTAAGTGCTAGAAATGTGGAATTAAAAAAAAAGGCACATATATTAATCAAAGGTTGTAATTGGGCCTGCATAAATGAAACCCATATGCAAATACCAAAAGCCATTTTGTGGGGACACAGAGTAAGATTAATTGTGGACGTATCTCACATTCTCCTTTCATGCAGAGGGATAATACTGAAACTGAGACAAAATAATAGAAACAGTAATGGAAAGATACACTACTAAAATGCAGGGCTGTGCCTTTTGTCTTTGAGGAACCTCCAGTCATCTCCTTGCTATAAATCATGTTGGAGAACATCTCCAAATAGGACTTCCCATAATTCATTCCATCTTAAGGCAAAGTGCTATCAATGCAATGTAAACAGAATCATGGGAGTAAAGCTTCCCTTCTTGAGGAAAAAAAGCTGTTCAGACTCCACAGCTCAACGGTTTTGGGTTTGAGCTCGTCACGCTGGATTATGTGATTTTTAATAGACTTTCCAAATAGGCAGCTTTCCTTTTACCTCCGCATCCCTGTTAGAGCAGAGAGGATGTCTGGGGTAATTCTGAGATAATGAAAGGAGAACTCAGCACGTTTTTCAATAGTTGATAGATGTAAACAGTCGTTCATAGTGGGTTTAATGTTCATTGTGGAGAAATTTGCACTCACTTCTTTACAATGGTAGTGAATGGAACCAGGGGTCACAATGTTTACAAAACAAAACATAGCCATCTTATTACTGACAAGAGCCACTAGTGGATATGCATGTGTCTTTATATGTATTGTTGAAGATAAAATAGTGGAAAATCTAAAACAAGTTTTTATTGGGCCCTTTTTGCTTTATAACCACCTCCATGCACGAATGAGTTTTAAATATGGTTTAGGTCACAAGTAAAACATTGGTAAAATAATTTATTTATAACCGTTTTGTGTAACTCTTTTTTTTAAGGCATTTAACTCTTTGGACGTCTGGTTCCATTCACCCCCACTGTGAACAATTCTGATTAATCAGAGTGGAGCATTTCACATCAAACCACTTTATTTTTTATCGTATCCACTTAATTATGCAAATTTGTAACATTTTGTGGGATCCCCCTTCAGTTTGTGGTCCCGTTAGACCAACTTTCCTTCCATTGCATTGGCATTTCTGAAACCGCTTCTGCCAGTTTTGGACGTTGTTTGTACACGTGTCTGAAGAAAAACTTGTGAAAGCAGTTTATTTTAAAATACTTCTATATTTTTAAAGATTCAAAAGACAGGAACCACACATTTGTAAACATTCAGTTTTAGTCACTTGTTTTTCCACTTGCACTTTGCCCCATAAACCTTCAAATCTATTTTTGCCACTGATGGCATGATTGACGGTCACCCATCACACAGCCTGGCTGGTGATGAACAGGCAAAATGAGGCCAGAAAGTCAATCAGCCATCTGAGTTATTGATGTGAAAATTAATTACTGAAGAAAATTTCATTCCTCCAGTCCTGGACAGATACAGTACGTCTCCCCTAAACTCTATAAGGTCAACAGAGCAGGTCGGAGCAGACACTGTGATTGATTGGCCTGAGTAATTGTTTGTTTAAGATAAGGAGGAAAAACAGCAGAAAGGTCAACAATCATGGGTTATCTCAGCATTATCACACTCTCTCCCCTTCGAGAGGTACTTCGAGCGCACGTTCTGGGTGCGACCACATTTAAAACAAGTCTCTTCAATAGTCTTCTGGAATACTGGTTTATATAGAAACATAAAAAAAAAATCCATTTGGGAAAATGCACACCGACACATGTACAATATATTCTCAATATAAAATCCTATATACAGTTTCCTTCACATTAAAACAGTTGTTTTGAACACATCTAGATGTCGAACTTCCACCGGAAGTAAAACGCATTTCAGTGCTGCCAATAAATGCTGCTTTAAACAAGAAAAAAATATATATACACATATATCCTTTTAAAACTTCATGGGCTTCATGGTCTCTGAAGTTCTTTCGATGTTGCTCCCGAGCAAAATTGAGCCAAACACACTGAACAGAGTAAAAACAAAACAAAAAACCCCACAAAGAGTCCTCAAAAAAAAAACAAAAGAAGCAACGGAAGGCACAGGAGAACCTTGGCCATGGGTGTTACTGGAGCATTCGAATGAAACCAGCGCACTTCCTGAGAGTCATCTGCAAAGCAAAGACAAGAGAAAGACCCAATGAATGCATGGAGGACCATACAGAGCATTTGACATGCGACTTGCTGGGGAAATGGGACCGTTAACACATGCTTAGACCTGAAAAACAAGGACCCCCCCCACCCCCACCCCAACTAATGGGTCTGCTAGAATTAAGCGCTAGCCAGTGGGGATTCTCAGCCCTATTTGGTCAGTGGATGAGGTGTGAAGACCTCTTGATGGTCTATTCCAGACAATATCTGATAAAGCTCGTTTCAGCTCCATATGCCTCCGGCTATCACAATACTGATGGGGACGGATAAACGTCTGGCTGTGCTGCTATGAAGTGGGCGGGGAAGGAGAATAATATACACTGAAGCACAAAATGCAGTTAAACATCCAAAGGCCTCTGATGCCCAAGTGAATTCACACACAGCATTGGCTGAGAGTAATTGGAGATTCAGAAAACTTTATTGATCCCACAGGAAACTGCTAATGTTACAACTACACAGACACACAGAGACACAGAGACAAGAACAATATAAAGTTAAAATAAAAACTCTGAAAAATACTCTACTAAATACACTGTGCTGTATATATACAAAATGCTAGTGACGGTAAGAGAGGTGGATATAAATACTATAGATAAATAAATTAATATACTATTTAACACAAATGGTGGTTTGGAGTTATTTCCTATACCGAGTCTGTTATAGTACATAATGAAGATCAGTAGCATATAAGTACTATTGACATAGGTAGTGATATATAAGACTATTGCACATAACATAGTAAAACTAGTAAGACAATTGCACATAAGATAATAATGTTTTGGCTCCCAATAAGTATTCAGTGTTTTAGTGCATATGTTAACAGCCTGGCATGATGAAGCTCTAAATGTCTACATGTCTCCATGTGAAATATCACTACTTATGTCAATATTACTTAATATATACTACTGATCTCTACTATGTGCACTAACATACTCCTAACCTCTAATTGTGTTACTAATAATTAACTTAACTGTACGTTACTCTTATATAGCATTTATACCCAACATTTGTGTATATAGCATAGTGTATTTCAAGTATTTTCTGTTTATATTAGATTTATTTAGACTATATGTTTTATATTGTTCTTGTCTTTGTGTCTGTGCAGCTGTAAAATAAGCAATTTTCTCAGAGATCAATCAAGTTCTCATTCCGCTTTAAATACTTAAATAAAATCCTACAAAACCAAGTGAGACCTAGAGACAGCGCCTATAATCAGAGCTTTCCTATTACTGCCAGAATTGGAGTTGGTGTAGATTGAAATAAACCAGTGGGAACTCAGTAAGATAACGATATAAATCCGTGAACATACCGCAATCACCATGAAAGACCTCCGGGAAGCAGTGCAACACCCCGTATCCACATCTGCAGTAGGAGCAGCCCTTCTGTACCCATTCCCCATGTGGAATAACCCCACAGTTCCTGTGCAAAGACAAAACGCAGGGTTGTTAAATTCCGCCTACTCCAGCAGATTTTTGGTTGTGGTGGCAGCACAGTTATTCTTTCACTTGCCTGGCACGTTCATCGTACTCGCAGCTTCGCCCGGAAAAGTGCTTCGGGCAGGCGCAGAAACTTCCCAGGATGCAGGTGCCCCCGTTCTTACAGCAGCTGCGGCTCTGCTTAGCACCTTCAGAAAATAAATAATAAAGTAACACCACTGGCTGTGAATAAACACAAAAAAGGATGGCACTTTTTTGGTTTAGGAGGTTTGGAACTCCACACATCTGTTTTCCAAACAGCTCTTCGGAGTCGTTCTCCTCACAGTCTCACTACAGGAACTCGCTTTAAAAGAACTTTCCTCCCAAAAGCCTTACACTTAAAATAAGGATGCTACGTTTAGTTCCCTGAAGAACCTTTCAAAGGATGGTTCTATTAAGAACCACCTCTTTAAATGAGATGCAGGAGCATGGAAAACCTTCTTGAACCTCCACATAAAGCAGTTTTATACTAGTTAAAAGGTCTTTTTCCCTTCTAAAGCCATAAAGCCTTATAGTTTAGAAGAACACACACCATTGGACCCCAATGACCATCTTGGAGACACCAAACTTTGCAGCTCATACAGGGACTGGGGATTAGCTGACTGTGGTCTAGAACCCCCCAAAAGGTGCAAGTGGGTCTCTTAAGAACCAGCTCTTTAAATGAGATGCAGGAATGTGAAATCCTTCGAGAAGCTTCAGGAACCTCCACATAAGGCGGTTTTATACCAGTTACATTTTTCCCCCTCTACAGCCATAGGTCCAAGGGAAGAACCATTTAGGAGGCCTTATGGTTTTGAAAAACAGAACCCACAGAACCCCAATGGCCATCTTGGAGGCACTAAATTCTGCAGCTGATACTGGTGATTAGTTGACTGTGGTCTGGAAAACCCTCCAAAATGTGCAAAAGGGTCCCCATTACTGGTGCTGTAGATGTTTCCCCATCTCCACCCCTGTGTAAGGGCCCAACCCAAGTCCATCACTTACTTCCAGTGAGTCCAATAAAAGGTAAAACAGGTCCAGGGTCGCGGTGCTGACGGCCCACGGTTGGGTTCATTTCATTAAACTGATTCAGGAATTCGGCATGCTGATCAGGCCTCCCGGACACTTTAATATTCCCACATTCTGCTCCTTCACAGCCTTTGGGGGGGAAAAAAAATCATATAAAAAAACAGGTTACAATCCAGGTAAAACTGGCTTACACTATGAAAATGGATAAATAAATAAATACTGTATTAAAAATGGAACACACACAGCAGGTTAACACTGTAAAAAGTCTTATGAGGAAAAAAACGTTTGGCTGGTTACTGTAAAGTAAGAGAAAAAATACAAAAAATACAATTTAATATAAAAATAAAAATGAAACAGCCCAGGTGCTGCTATAAAAAAAATCCTATTAAAGCAGCGGCTGCTGCTGGCTTACAGCAACTGTATCGAAATAAAGATTTGAGAAAAATCCATCAGAAAACAGAAAATAGCAGTAAACTAAGAGAATAAATAAAACATTTAATGAAAATAAAACTGGAACAACCAAGGCATTGCTATAAAAAGATAAACATAAAGATCTTGTTAAAACTACTGTAACACCTGGCTTACACTTACTACATCAAAATAAAAGTTAAATAAAAAAATAAATCGCACAGAAAATAGAACAGTAGTAAACTAAGAGAATAAATAAAAAATTAATATAGAAATAAAATGGAACAACCAAGGTGTTGCTATAAAAGGATATACATAAAAAATGTCCTATTAAAACTACTGTAACAGCTGACTTACACTTACTATATCAAAATAAAAGTTAAATAAAAAAGTTAAATAAAAAATACCATTGAAAATAGCAAATAGCAGTAAACTAAGAGAACAAATAAAAAATTTCAATACAGAAATAAAAATGGAACAACCCAGTTGTAGTTATAAAAAGGGATTTAAAAAGATCATATTAAAACTACTGTTCCAGCTGGCTTACACTCATAAAAGAAAACCCTAATTTAAAACAGCAAAAAGGAGTAAATCAATACAGTACAGTTCAACAGGAAAGGCAGATACATCTGGTACACTGCTGTTATATTAAAATGGTTAAGAAAAGGGGGAAAAAAGAAATGAAATAAGTTACCTGCTCCGACTGCGAGGCTCTGCCAGGCGACTGCTGCAGAGAGCAGGACCCTGAGGGAGGGGGGGACACTTTTTTTTAAACAAGACTGGAAAAAGAGAAAGACTCTGGATTTAGGAAAGAGAAACAGCTTCTTACCTGAACACTGAGCTCCTCATTCCTTCTGTCTAACAGCTGCAGAAACAGGAGAGCAGTCTGGAGTCTGGGTCAGTTCAGGTCTCACAGGGTCAAACGAGCAGAACCAAAACATGAAGCCATTTAAAAACAGCAGCCAAGGAGACCAGGAGGACACGCCCCCACTGCCTCCTGATTGGCTGCTGGCCTGCTTGACCCCGCCCACCAACCAATTGTTCAATAACGGTTCGCTGTTGACGCTCCATTCACACCTGCGGCCCCACCCACTCCCCCCCCCATCACCCCCCAGGAGATTTAGCAGCTTTTATTTAATTTAGTGTAATTTAATTAAATTTAATTTATTTGTTTGTTTGTTTTATTTGTTTTTTTTGTCCAAATAAAAGTCTTTGAAAAGCTCAAAGACAGCTAAAATGAATGGGGCTCATATTAAATTTCATTTTCTTGTGTTTTTTTGGGGGGGGGGGGGGGGGGGGGGGGGGGGGGGAGTTTTATTTTTTTTTTTTTTTTTTCCCCCCCCCCCCCCCCCCCCAAAAAAAAAAAACCCAGCTCCAACCACACACACACACACACACACGCGCACACACACACATTTTGTTTTGCTCTTCAATATGATGGTCATTTTAATGTTTGCACATGATGCTTGACTAGAACTTTTTTATTACTTTTTTACTTCATTATTAAAACAAACAAACAAACAAATAAATAAACTAGCTACTGTTTACACCGTGTTAAAATTTCGCGATGAAGAGGCACGTAGAAATGGTCCATTATAAAAAACATCTGGTTCCATCGATTTACACTGAAAATGCTCCTTTTTTCCTCCTGTAAAGTCACTTTTTTGATTATATATGAGTTTTTAATGCATGTGAGCCTGTTTTCAAACATCATTTTTAAACCACTTATTAATTTGACTGTCATACATTTGTTTGTATCACCTGCATTTGTTTAAAGACATGTGAGATATGATTCTCCTGGGTATTAAAAGAAAGAAAGAGAATAAATAACTCTTTGGTCATTTGATGACCTGAAGTTTATTCAGTTTTCAGATCATGAAATAAAAACAAGTGCGTCCTTCTGAGCAGGAGGGAGAGAGGGAGAGAGAGAGGGAGAGGGAGAGAGACAGAGAGAGAGAGGAAGGCAGATGAGATCAGAGTTAAATTGAGCTGGGAATGAACTGAAACCCTCTGAGCAAACTTCCACTCAATAAGAGAAAACCTGCATTAAAGTTCTGCCGCCTCTGGTTTCAGACGCCTCTCAGGCCCAGAACAGACGCCTAATTAGAAAGAGTGTAATAGAGATAAAGGCAACTGAGGGCCTTCTTTGTTTTGTTTACCTTCCTGAGCAAATACATCTTCATTAAGACCCCAAAAACACTGCAGTGTCCGTTTAACTCTTAGTTGGTCATGCAGTTCGCATGTAGACTCGCCCAGACTTTCTTACTTAAATTTATTCTCCTCTTCCGCAGGAACACACGCTGTTCTTCTGGGAAGACTATAGGTTGGAATATTGCTGTGAAGAATCTATGGCATTCAGCCTAATTAAATAAAATATATAAAAGAAAGATGGCAAAATAAGGTTATTATTCTTATTAGTATTTACATATTTAATGATTATATTATACAACAACAATAATAAATTGTTATCATTATTATTATTGTTATATAAGAATGATGATGATTATTATTAATAGTAGTAGTAGTAGTAGTAGTTATAACAACAACAACAACAAAACAACAACAACAATAATAATAATAATTATTATTATAATTATTATTCGTATTACTATTGTTATTATGATGATGATGATGATGATGATGATTATTATTACTATTATTGATTGAATGAACACTAGGGTTGTAGTTATGCAAACCATTTTAGAGCATCAAAACTGTTCAGAGAAACAAACATTAAAAATGAATAATGAAGTCATTATAGAACATAATTAAGTTTGTTGGATATATTTTTAGCAGAGCTGTATTGCACAGAGATGACCTGCATCCCCTCTAATGATGCTTGGCAAGAGTCCTCATCCACTTTGTAATTTGTAATTATAATAGACTTTTACACTTTTAAATCCTACTTTAATTTAAAGCAAACTTAATTTCAGACTCCCAATGAGGCATGAAGCACCTGAGAGAATGCAATATTTCTGTTCTACAAAAGAGAACTTTTATCCCTCTTGTGTACCAGTACAACCTCCATCACATTGTTTAATCACATAATAGTCCCATAATAACAAAACACTTTTATACTTTTATGAAACAAAATATATAAGTGACAAGATATCTCACACACCCACACATACATACATACATACATACATACATACATACATACATACATACACATACACACACACACACACACACACACACACACACACACACACACACAGCTGGTGGCCTAGTGGTTAGGGAGTTTGCCCTGTGTTCAGAAAGTTGTGGGTTTGAATCCCAAGATTGATAGTGGCACCACTGAGGTACCCTTGAGCAAGGTACCGTCCACACACACTGCTCCCCGGTTGCTGTGTTCCTGGCTGCCCGCTGCTTCATTTGGTGAATGGGTTAAATGCAGAGAAAGATGTTCACATTGTGTGCTGTGGTGTGTTCACGTATCACAGAATGGTCACCTTACACACACACACATGCATATACCATGCACAGTATATGTATACATA
>JBBPCZ010000037.1:13436923-13448000 GCA_037974445.1 Brycinus macrolepidotus | reverse complement strand
ATGCTGGAATAGAAAAGGTTCTTCCCCAAACTGTGTCCACAAAGTTGGAAGCATGGTGTTCTCCAAAATGTCTTGGTAGGCTTGATTTTATTCACCTGTGGCAATGAGTATGTTTGAAACACCTGAATTCAATAATTAAGAGATGTGTCCCAATACTTTTGTCCATATAGTGTGTAAATATGAGGGATATTCAAAAAGTTTCCACACTTTTATATTTTCGTTGGAAATGGTGAAGGCTGGAAGAGCAGTACTTGGGCGTGTCTGAGAGCATCAGGTGACAAGTTCTATCTGGCAAGCCAGATGTTTTTGAAATTCTGAATAAATAGAGTTAAAAAAGTGCAAAAACTTTTTGAATGTCCCTTGTGTATATATTAGGGGTGACAAGCGATTAAAAAATGCATGCAAGGCATCTCAAAATAAACTCAGCAACAAAGACCATTTTGTCAGGGAGTTAGTTATTGGGTCACAGGTAGCAAGACCCAACTGAGCAAGACCCAAACTTGCTCAGTTTGGGTCTGAGTGTGAGGCTGAGCGTGAGGCTGGCCGCTGGCGCTGGGATCGGGCTGTTCTGGCTTGGACCACTGGGTTAACTCCTAAATGCTTTGCGTTCAGGTGATATTTTAGACATGATGTTCTCCGATGATACAAAAATTCCTTATTGCATGAATTGCAGATAATGATACTCCTATCCACAGTTCCATCTGTCCATTTTTTAAACGTAAACTTTCCACTCACTGGGCCAAGCAGCACATTCTCGTCTGTGTCCTTCAATTTACAGAGCATCTGTGGCCAGAACGGGCCGGGTCAAAGAGTCACCACAACATGCGATTAATCAGCGTTATTTTTTTAACGCGTTATTTTTCTGTGATTAATTGATCAAAATTAACACATTAATTCGACACCCCTAGTATATATATATATATATATATATATATATATATAAACACGTGTGTGTGTGTGTGTGTGTGTGTTTGTGTGTAGATTCTCTTTCACCCCCAGATGAGTCCAGCCAGTTTGTTTGCTGAAAGTGTCCTATACTCCTGAACTCCGGCCTCTCTCAAAAGCGAAAGGCATTTCAAAGGAACGCCGTTTCTGTATGTCCTGCCAGCAGCCGCGGGCCGAGGAGCCTTAAATCAAATGTTTTGGGACGAAAGCAATGAGCCAAATCCAAGATGTTCACCTCTCGAATAGAGACCTCCCTGCCTTCAAGCCTTTTAGCCGCTGACCTTCGAAAGTTACTGTCAAGCAAACGACCTCATCGGTCTTTCGATCAAACCTGTCAAAATTAGAAGATTTATGTGTGTCATTTCCCTCGGCCAGCGGTTACTTAATGTGTCATTATTTTCATGATTGCATCGTTATCAGCGCGGCAGAATGAGTGGTGCGTGCTCTTCTGAGGGCCACTATCCATAATACTGTAAAAGCAAAGGAGGGTTAATCAGCCCATTTTGCGCTCGTGAGGGAGAGCTGATTAGGTTTAATTACTGATGATAAAATGGGCGCAGCGTATCTGCAATGATGGATCTGGTGGAGAATCGAGCTTGATAATGACCAGGCCCCTCTCGCAGCAGGCCAAGGTCAGGGATCTCTCTCTCCACAGCTTGTGGCGTCTCGTCTGGTCGGCCGGAGGCTCGACAGAAATAGATGGAGTCAAAAGGTGATGCATTTGGGTTGATCTCAGGTGCACCTCTGTCTGTTAGAGCTGACAGCCTGTCATGTTTGCTGTCAGAAGCATACGGGAGATAATTAGAGTGACAGGGACAGGCGTCGGGCTTTAGATCTCCTTTTTCGGAGAAAAGACCCTCCCAGATTGCGCTTTCCCAGATCATTCTCTTTGAAAGATTACAGCCGATGAAGTTATCCAACCAGACGATGAACACGATTGATTACTCATCATTTGATCAATCGCTGGACATCGGCTACTTACGGCGGAAACCGGAAAATTTCTTGGACTGAAAGCTGCTCTCTTAGTCTTCTGTCTTGAAGTTGGGGGTACCTCATGGTCAAGAGGAAAAAGATGACAATTTCTAACTTCCCTGGTTCACTTTTACATACTTTAATTGACAAAGAGTGGAAAAATAAGTTATTTATTCACTTTTATATATAGTATTCAGCTCAATCCGTTGCATTCTATTAGTGCTGATTACATGTGATTATAATATAACAAGATCACACAGTGTGATAGATGCAAAGCTCCACACTTCCACAGCAGGCCCACTGCTTCCATCCAGTTTATTTTCAGTTGGCTAATATGATGTTATTTTATGTCCTTACTGAATGCTTAAAATTGACCTAAAATGAATTCAATGATCTTGGCTGGAGTGATGTGTGTAGGAGGTCTTTGTACCAGTTTAAAGGAGCAAAAGTTAACTAGTGGTGTGCAAAAATTTTTTAGTGCTGCTGAAAATCAGCAGACCTGTAGATCACTATCTAAAAGACAATCAGACCTGTAGATCAGTGTCCAAAAAAAGATCAGACCTATAGATCAGTGTCCACAAGAATAATATAAAAAATATAAATATATATACACAGGAGTTTTTTTGCTCTAGTATTCTAATGAGTACCTACATGAATGTATTGGTACGCACCAAAATTTTCCACCTCACCATGGGTGCTGGAACCACTATAGCACTTTTATTTTATTTAAATAAATTCCCGGGGGTTACATTCCAAGAGAATTTGCGATGTGGTAAAAATAATGCCTAAACGCTAAATATGTCCCCAAATATGCTCCCAAAACATTTTAATTTCATTTTAAACTAGCTTAATACATTACCCTTAAAAAAAAAAACGTAAAGGTAAACCCGTATCCGTTACTGTACAGCGTACACTGAACTGCTGTCTCCCGCAGTGCTAGAATGTAAAATACCGACGTTTCCCCTATATATACTGTACTGTAATTCATGCAAGCGCATTTTCTTTGGTATGCGCTGTCGTTTTCTTTAGGATAAGCAGGGTAAATACAGTAATTTAATTTAATTTACAGTAATAAAATACAGGGCTTTAAGGAGAACAAAACGAAAAACACAAGAACACTCAGGAAACACTCAAGATGGGAAACTGTTCTGATGCGGGAATGCTGGACTGTATCTGCCAGAGATGCGTCACAGGGCAGCAGCCAATATACGGTTGCTTTGTGTTTTCTCGACAGTACAAAAAATGTATACAGTTATATTTTATATGGAAATTTAGTTGAATTTAAGTTAATATTTATGTTACAAAATTAGTAAATTATATTTTTCTTAATAATTAGCACTAAAATGCATGAAAAATTTTATATTGCCACAAAAAAAGCAAAAAAAATAAAGAAAGAAATGCGGAGGATATTTGCAAATTTGCAGGGTTTCCGCGAACAAGTTTTAGTTCGGTTCTAAGAAAAAAAATCCATTATAGCATGTTTCGTGCTTGTTTCGTCCCCCCAACATTAAAAATACCTCCGGCGCCCCTGAACCTCACTATCTATGTCATCCTCTTTGCCAGCTTCATGTTTATCAAAAACCGGATGGCTAAAATGTTTAGCCGCCATATAGTACACACTTTTAATTTTTTAAAAACGTAATTATAATTTTTCTTTTTAAGGTTTTCCTTACCTGAGTGGTGGTAATTAGAGATCCAGTATGAAGTTACTCAATTTAGGTACACTTTTGCGCCCTGAAGACTGAAAACTGCCCCACAGTTTACTGTTTATCCCGAGCATGCGTACTTGCGTACCACTTATGTCAACCCCTGTACATATATCAGAATAAATTATTAATATATATTGTACAGCCCTGTCCACATACTCAAGACAGGTTTGGTTAAATCAAACATCTTTCAGTATTTCTTGTGTTAACTTTACTGACGTATTGCCCACTTACTCTTATTTCATACTTCTTTATTTGCACTGTTCTGTATGTCGCATGTCTTAACTCTGTTGCACACTGTGGAACACTGTGGAACCTGAGCTTCACTATTTCGTCTCTCTGTATGGTTGGAATGATAATAAATTTCACTTTGAGTTTGTCTGTAAGGCCTGTAGTATGAACCCCGCCTTTAGAATCCATGCAAGTGGTCAAGCTAAATATGAGTGAGGGATTGAGGGAGCTACAAGCGATACTTACGAGGCGCTCGGCATGCAAATAACAAAGTGTCGAAGTGTGAAGTCATAAAGTCTATAAGCATTATGGAGTGATGACTGACTAAACCCATGTATCCTCATAATCACATCCCACAGAGAGTGTTTATGCAGGTAAGCTGGTGATATCGGTTCCTTGTACTTGTTTTACAAGGACATGATGAAACTGGGACTATGCTGCAACAATGACCACCATGCTTTGACCCTTAGAACTCGGAGTGTATTAGTAAAATCTGATTTCAACAAGTATAAACAGTGTAAAACAGTACAAAACCGATATTTGCTCTCCTACACGCTCGCCGTTTGCTGCTCTTTGGCTCAGTCTCCGGACCCCCTCCCTCTGCGGGTTTTCCCCACCCACTTGTGGGCAGAGACTATCCTGAAAGTCTTCCCGGGTTCAAAGAGCTTGTGTTATTTTTCTGTTTGTTTCTAAAACCCAAAATAAAAGAAATTTGGGCATTTTCGTGTGACTCCGTTTTTAAAACTCCAGTAGTGGTTATTATTATTACATGTTTTTTAAATTACAATAACTTTGGTTCTGCATAATATAGGAACATCAAACAAAGCTCAGCATGATGTCTGAAACCCTGAACATCAAGAGAGACCGGTGGAACTTCCATGCAAGGAGTTGTTTTGTAGTATGATGATAATTTATCATTTGTTGCGCTGCCGGCACGGATCTCTGTCGCTCAGTTTCTAAGGGTTAACCTTTTGGCTCTTTTGTCACTTGGACAGGCCTATTGTTAGCAGAGTGTCTGGCTAGTGGTACACTGACACTAACTTAAACTCCTTTGTCGGTTCATTACTACACTGCTAATCAGAAAAGCATACAAGCATGTCGGCTTGGCCTGAAAGAGGTCAAGGATAAGGCCTGACAGGACTTCGGGAGGCTGGCCACGCAATCCTGTCCACTGACAGCGAGAGCAGGCCCGGCCGTCATAAAGGAGGGCAATCGACAGACCTGATTAACAATGTGATTTTTATTTGGAAAACTGACAAAAAAGATGACAGCTGGATAATCATCAGCCATGCAAAGACTGACACTTTCTTCCCTAATGAGCTGTCTCCACCCTGAGCGGTGGTGGACTTTCTTCATTCACTCTGAAAGGTTAGGAATCATGGTGTCAACAGCTTTCAATATGAAACAGTAATGTGTCCTACAACCATTCGTTTCTGATTTGGCAAGGCTTTCGCTGATGTGTCCGGGGAGACAAGGTGTTTAGAGCTCAACAATCAGCAGTCGGACCACCTCCGGAACTTCTTGAAACTTCTCAAAGTGTCGAAATTGTGGCAAATAATGCCAGTTTATTAGAAACACCTGCATCATATCTAGTCCTGCTGGCCATTTTCAGAAACACCTACTATACGGGTGGCACTGGCACCATTACCGACTGTAGCCCATCTATTGCTTTGAAGTATATCAACCTCACCTACCCACCCCCACCCCCACCCTGTACATCAGTAAGGAGAGAGACCACCACAGGTCCACTGCTCTCCAGAGATTACTGGTGGGTCAGTCTCAAGGTTGTATCTTTACTTTGCTTTGTATTTGCTCTTTTAGGTTGGAAATGGTCAGAAACTGACCACCACTGATGAAGGGCTAGAGGAAAGGAACATAAGCTATGGCCAATATGGTAAGTGTTTCTAATAAAGTGGCCAGTACGTGTAAAAACACCAATGCACCCAATACACTCGTTTTAGAGCACCACACCACCGTGCTTCCATAACAGTGTCACTGCTGCTCTGAGAGTGAATTGGGTAGATGTCAGCTACCCCTACAGTCAGAAACTGTACATGTACAAAGTACACCTATATATATATACGCACACAGTATACACTTACATAATATATATACATGGGCGCTGGATATATTTCAACCATATATTTCAAAATCATTCGATTCGCAGTCATTCGATTGCTGAGTGGTTGGAACTCCTTTATCTAGACACCTTGTATCTTTAGGCACTTTGCAGCCTGTTACAGTAAAACATTTGTTTCCATTTCTTTAATTTAATCTGCTCAGTATGCCATAGATAAGACAGTTAGTCAGGCATAAAATAGTATTTTAGCAAGGTGATTCAAAGCAAATTTTAAAGAAATAAGGGGAGGCTCAAGACTTTTGCACAGTACTGTGTATATGTATATATATATTGTGTATGTTTACATAATTATTGATTTTTCTTTGACATAATATGACTATCTGCTGAACTCTGCAAACCCATTCTGCCCTTGCACTATAAATAAATGCTGTATGTTACCGTTCAGCTTAATTTATTGCTTTGTGGGGGCAGTGAGATATGTCAAGATATTTAATAGGGTAAGGGCAAGGACCAAGTATGTGAAACACATGAGGTCATCATTATGGGAACAGCCTGTTCAGAGCTATTTTTTACTCGTCTTTAAGGTGGCATATGTGAGTGGCCGACCGGATGTCATGCATATCTCAATTCCACATTCTGTTCACTCTATGCTGGTATAGACTGGGGTGCATAACTTTGGTCCTGGAGGTCCAGTGTCCAGCACAGTTTGGTGACTGTCACAGTTGCATACAGTATATCTGTCTATTCAGGCTACAGCAGTTTAGCTCCACCTATTAATCAAGAAATTATAAGGAGTGTTTTAGTCTGAATTGCTTTTCGAAAGAGACACAATTTAGAGCAGCCAATTATATAAACATATAATATATGTACACACACACACACACACACACACACAGACAGATATAAAACATGTACGTATATAAAATGAAGTGTGATGCTATATAAACTATATATGCAAATCTCTCTCTATCTCTCTTTCTCTATGTATATATATACATATATATACGCACACACACAGAGAAATAAAGTAGCAAAAATGTAGTATATGGGCCCTTTAAACTATGCATTTAACTGGGTTACAAGTGCACATGCATTATCCTAAGAATGAAAAGGTCAGAATTCCATACAGTACATTCATTCACATCAAGCTAACAAAGAAGTGAACACCCCACTATCCAATAATGTAATCATTCATTCTAGACCATGAAATCAAGTAGTTAGTAGATTTTCTTTTACAACTGAGATGATGTAATTTATGTGGGTGTGAATGCAATGACTTTAAATTGGCTGGTCGCAGCTTAACATAGCACAAGCTGCTTTATCACAGCTGCTATTTTTCATATCTTCACTCTAAATAATTTTTAAGGGCCTGCTGTCGCTCTGTGACAATGCGAAGGAATTACTTATTCAATTAAAGGGAGATAGATTACATGAATTAACACCCTGTCTCACAGGCCCTCTGAGGCTTTTATGAAATATATAAATTACTTGAACTTGGGATTTATTGTGCTATTGCTGTATATAAATCTAACCAGGAATGTAACCAATGTAATATTGTGTCTTGCAATTAACCAACAGTGATACAGAACGAACCATCCATCCAACCAACCAGCCAATGATCCATCCAACCAACCAACCAACCAGCCAATGATCCATCCATCCAATCAACTAACCAACCAATGATCCATCCATCCAACCAACCAACCAACAACAAAGCATGCAGTATTTCAGCTCCTGTCACCTACATGCAGTTTATAGGTAAATTTATAGGAGAGAAAATAATTTTTAACATTAATATACACTCAAATGTCAAAATAAATCACCTTTGCTGCTTTTTTTTCAAATGAACAAGGTTTCACATAACTGTAACAATACAGTCAGCCATCTAATTAATAATACCCATGAAAAAGATAAAGATCATGAAAAAATAAACTCAATCAAAACAAAAAAAAAAACAAAAAACAAAACTAACCTTTAGATCAGTGGTCACCCAACCCTCCTCCTGGAGACCTACATTCCTGCCATGTTTAGTTTCAACCTGCATCTTCCATGCTGCCCCCTCTACAGTATGTAACACTCCAGTCAATCAGGGACTTCTAAAGAAGGTCGTTATCCAAAGCAGGTGTTGCAGAATATGGCTGTAACTGGACTTCTCAGGAGGGTACATCTCCAGGACCAGGGTTGGTCACAACTGCTTTAAATGAAGTACATTTTGTCAAGGAAATAATAGAATATGTCCCAATATTGATATTCACGCAACTGGTACTTTGCGCAACCTCCCTTTACCAGCAATGGATGTTTTCCTCTAGTGCATGATGAGACTGGAAAATGTAGAGTGATAGATCTGACACTTCTCTTAACACAATCTCTCAGATCCTCCAGGGTCCTAAATCCTCTTGTTTGGACTCCTTTCTTCAGCTCCAACCCACAGGCTTTCAATGGAGCTTAGGTCAGGAGACTGGGATGGCCATGTCAGAAACTTGATTTTGTGGTCATTAAACCATTTTAGATTTGAGATGTATGTTTTGGATCATTGCTGGACGATCCAACCATGACCCTGTTTTGCTGACTGGCAGAGGCAGCCTGTTTTTCATTTAGAACATCCTGATTCTTGATGGAGTTCATGGTGCCATGCAACAAAGCTCCCAGGGCCTTTGGGAGAAAACCAGTCAAACGCATCACATTATTATTGAAACAAGAAGCAATTTATAATCTGTAAATGAGTGATTGTACCCAACCGTACCAAAGTCAGCTTAGCAAGTTGGCAATTTACCTTGTGTTCTCTGGTTTAAGAAGCTTCTCTGGGGAGTTACAGCATTACTTGCTGTGCTAAAATGGGTACTGGAGAAAAATGCTTTGATGGAGATCTTGATTGAGAGGCTCTTCAGTCTGTTAGTTAATAGCACACTCCCAAACAGTATTTTGTTTTTTATCCAATTTTCTGCTTTTCTCCAATTTTTCATTTTCTTTCCAAATTTTCTCTCCAATTTATTGTGCTTTCCACCCACTAGCTAGGACTCTCTCTATCACCACCAACACTGGGAGGGTGAAGGTGAGCAGCTAATTCCTCCAAGTCTTGGGAAGCGCCACTGCATTAGACAGCTCAACACACTTGGAGGAGAATGTTATGTCAGCTAACAGACACCTGCAATGACTAGAATCATACTGAGTGATGGGGGAGGGGGAGGGCTCTCCTACTCACCCAGAAAGCCAAGCCAAATATGCTCTCTTGGACTCTTGGGTATGATTGGCTGTAGCACCGATGTCAATCAAATCTCCCTTTGTTAGGGCCAATGTTACATTACTAAGGACTTTTTTTTTGCTCTTGCTTGACTCCTACCCCTAACTCACACTGTCGGCAATGGCTTGGGGGCAGGACGGGCCGATGGTACATTGTGCATGATCCCACAAGGCTAAAATCCATTAGAGATGCTGTTAAGCAGATGTCCTGCTCGTAGAAGGACAGTTGCTTGTTGGAAGGAATTTACAGACTCAACTGCGCTAATGCTCTGTGGACATTAGCAGAGAACATTCAAACTGTAATTGTTTAAAGCATCATAAAATAAATCACAGCAGAAACGTTCTGTCGCCTGCCAGCACTGACGGCACCAGAGGCCGGGTCTCTTGCAGGACGGTAAAAATAGCCAAAGTAAAGCTCTCAGTCACATGGGGAAGGTTAATTACAGTCGACACTTGGCAATATATAGGAGCTGCCCCTGACGCCTGCGAACAAGTTCTCAAGTTTGGCCGGATACAGTCGCACGGGTGAGTTTTTTGACTGTGCTAAGCTTTAACAAGCCATGATTAATTCAGGCATGGAATTCATTGGTGTACATGCATAAAATGTGGATGAATTTTATCATTATTGGACAATGATTCATGTTTTATGAATATTTTTTTTTTTTTTTTTTTAGAAATGGATAAGCAAATTAATTATAGAAGCAATTTCGTGTGAGATTGCTTTTGCATTATAATGTCAAATACATTTCTGTTTCCATGCAGTTGTATTTTGCTTTGTCTTCTTTTGCTTAATCAAACTGAAAAGGCAAACCAGCTGTTGGAAGAAACAGACTACTGTGACATTGTAAGAGTATATATCAAAATCTATGTACAGTTCCAATTACTGTTCTAAAAAGCTTTAATATGTTTAAATATCTTGGCCTAAGCCATTATTCTTTATTGATTATAGGTGTTGTATGTTAAATATATTTTACATATTTAAATATATAGACCTAAGCCATTATTCTTTACTGATTACAGGTGTTGGCAAAATGACGGACAAAAATCCAGAGGTGTTGGTTTGTGACGCGTCAATTATGAAGAACGTCTGGGAGATCAGGCTCAGGGAGTATGGGCAGAGGATGAAATCAGAGCATGAGAGAATGGAGAAAAGTGCATTAGAGAGGTAAGGTCCTGGTCAGTCTTGGCACATTTTGGTCATTCACTCTAGCAGAGAGAGTATACACTCCAATAAGGCTTGTCTATAAGAGGAATTCCATAAAAACTGCATTAATCAATGGTTGATATGTAAACAAAGTAATACAGAGTGTTTTGATGTCAAATGCACCATTAAAGAGAAACTTACCAAATCAGAATTTGCTGCAATGATGGTAATGGGAACCAGGGGTTGTGATAGTTCCAAAACAAAAATAGCCATTTTATTTACTGTCAAAATGACAAGTGAGTTTTAAAATGTAATGCTGATTATTGTAAATGATAATAACAGAAGTGAAGTTTTCTTTGGGTACTGTTTTGCCTGACAGTGCCCTGCATGTTCCTCTGTATAAAACTACAGTAAAATACTGTTTGAGGCATCAGGAAACATAGTTTTATGCAATAAGAGGTCTTTTAGAGGCATTAAGCCTTCAGACCTTCATATTAGTGCTGCTGTAATGAATTTCACAATAGTGACATTACAAAATGACTGTTTAAAACATTTAGTTATACAGATGTTGAAAACAAGGGGAGTTCTTCTTTAACATCATCATCAGGGAGTGTATACACTGCCCTCCATAATTATTGGCACCCCTGCTTAAGATGTGTTCTTTAGCTTCTAATAAATTCAATTTTGTTCTAAATAATATAGGACCACAATGAAAAAAAGAGGAAAATCCAACCTTTAATTCAAGTGCATTTATTCAGT
>JBBPCZ010000037.1:13393346-13419552 GCA_037974445.1 Brycinus macrolepidotus | reverse complement strand
TATATACATACATACATGTGTACATATACACATGTATGTTTGTGTGTGTGTGTGGATTTCTCAGTTGTTTACCCTTGTTAAATCCACACATGCTGCTAACCAGAGGGTCACACAGAGAGAATCGTTTATGGAGGCCGGCATACGTAATTAGATGACATCAATAACACATGCACAGATGTTCAGACCATAAGCGAGCATATTTATCTAATGTGTTATCAGAGTTCCACAACAGAGCTGCTTTGTCTTTAAGTGAAGCACAAGGCCCCAGTGATCTTCTTACAGATGGCGATATGGAAAAATTAATGGCAAAACTGGAGTCATTAACTATGTGTAAATGCATATGTTTGGTTAGTTGGTTGGTTGGTTGTTTGTTGACCATGCTTTGATATTTATCCATTGAACTGATGGTTCTGAAATCTAGATCTTATAGTGCTGGTTTGCCACTGTTAGCATGACATTCAAGCACAGCTTATGCTTGATAAGAATAGTCCTTTCAGATGCACTTATTGCTTTTCTAGTTTTATTGTTACACTTTTATTTTAGCAGAGACAATTTAGGGGGTGGAATGGTCTAAGATCTGCTTTAGAAACAAGTTTAGCGACTCATTAAAACTGAATTTATGATAGTCTCCTTTGACACATCCCTAATTTCCTACTGATGATCTTTATTTATTCTTTATTTTACTTTACTATAATGACCTTTATTTACAAATGTTTGTAAACGTTTTTAGTTCGGATAATAGAAAAAATAGCTTTGATTCTTTCATTAGTTCTTATCTGAATTCTCGGTTATTAGCCTCAGTTTCCTATGCAACATAACACCATAGGATGCTGTTCTTCAAGCCTTTTTGTCTACAATGAAAGGAAGAATGGTTCAGCTTACAGTCCTCTAAACTTCACTGTGATACAAGACCTTGATGCAGATCCTTGTGCACCTCAAGATGTCTGGAATGGGAGCTCTTCCAGATGAAGACAAAATCAGACTCTTCTACCAGCTCACTACTTATGTGCTTTAAGTGCACTCCAACACAGTGTCCAGCAGCCTACTGAGTGCACCTCTGAATACGAAGAATGCAAAATAGCCCATGAGTGAGGAAAACATCTGTAGGTGTCTCAGCAAGAATGTGGGTAGGCACATACATACCCACAAATACACAAGTTTTTTTTCACATATACACTAATAAGCCAATAATTACATGCTCTAATTGCACTTTGTAGTTCACAGTTACAGATTGTTGTCCATCTGTTTCCCTGTATGATATGTTACCCCCTATTATCCTGTTCATCAATGGTCAGATCCCCACAGGAACACCGGAGAGCAGGTACATCCTGGCAACCTCCTGGTAACACCCTAGCAACCATCTGGGAAACCATAACAACCACTAACAACTATCTGGGATACTGGAGTAAACACAATAGCCTGCGAAAACCTGGAAAAAGCCATGAAACCATTCTTACTTTTGTGCTCAATATTTGTTTTAGCATTATTTGCGAATACAAGCTGACCGGAGCATTAGTTGAAAATTTCATAGCCAGTGGGCCAATAGGAATGGTCCAAAGTGACTTGAAAAATCTTTTACATGAACCACAATTGTAAGACATTTTTTCCTTCTCCATTTCAGAGATACAAGGTTTTGTTCCAACAGCGACGAATAAAATGAAATAAAAAAAAAAATGCTTTACATTGTTCTGTTTTCATCTGTTTCTCCTACAAAGTCCAGTCAAGATTGTATGTAGACAGCCATACCCAGCTGCACACACATTTCTGGGGGTGTTGTGAGTAAACACCCTAGAAGCATGTGGCTGTTGAGTCATCAGTATTCTGGAGATTGACCAGCCCCTTGAAGGTACCTGAGAATTTCCATCATATCAAAGGGATAAAATTGTAGTGTTTGAGATAAATATAGGGCGGATGCAGAATTCATAAGCATGTTGCCGTGAAATCAGTCGAGCAAAAGTTTGCCACTGCTAACAACCCCAATGAATATCAATGAAAGCCTTTTTCTCTGAATAAATTTACGTGGCCAGGGACGACCGTGAGGGCAGCATATATTTACAAAAGGCCCGGCGGCTCTGGCAACAATCCACTGTGAGCAAACTGTGCTTTAAAGAGATGGCCTCGCTCGTAACCAATTCCAGACATGCTCATGCTACCTTGTCATAACAATACGTGACAACGTTGACTTCCCTCTGAAGTTAATTAGGTTTATATGGGGTCTGGGGTGTGGGGGGATCATCCGCCTTTGGATTTCTTATGGAAATGTAAACAGAAACATGCACAACAGACCAGCACAGGCCTTATGATGGTGCCATGCTTGCTACTCATTGGTTACTGGTCATGTGTATGTAAACATTATTAGCCTCTGGGAATAAGAATGAATGGTCAAACACAGGAAAGCAATATAATATTTGCAGAGTGGTCACTGCCACGCCTAAATCTTGATCGTTAGCATTAACAGAAATAGTGAGCTACAGCTATTCTCCAATACTGTGGGAGTGTAGTGGTACGTAGACTAGGGGTTATTTAGACTAGTTCCCCAATAAATCTGGTAGGTATTGTTGTGGGAAGTGTGAATTTAAGGCAATGTGATTTCAGAAATATCCCTTACAAACAGTACACGCACCTATCCAGACACTCCACCCCTATATTGGAGAAAAGCCATACTGGTAACTGCCAATTTTTCATGTCTGATGCTCATACTGATCTCACAATCTCGAGTGTCTACCAATACTGATACCAATCTGATTCCATCTTTTTCCTGCTCTTAAACAACTAAGCTGTTAATAACACATTTGTCTCCACATTAAATCTGAAACAGCTCCCCACTTCCTCTAAGGGGTGCTATGTATGTTATAAAGTTCCAGTTTCTACACCCATATAGAGCACAATGTGTCCAGTATGGAGTTCTACGCACGTGGCTGAATCTCCAGTGGCTCTTTGTTAGACATATTTTACATTGCTTTGGGTGCAGGAGTTTTAAGTTTTTAAGTTCACTATGTAAGGAGCAGAGAACTGTTTGGGACACTGCTGTATCTCTGATAATGGCATGTTGATCAATGTTTAGTTAAGCCTTTACGTGATTGTTCAGGTATTTTCCGATATCCAATCTAGTGATTTTGGCCCGTATCGGACCAATACCAATACTGAGCTCACCCGACTGGTAACTTCATGTGTACAGCATCGCATTACAATAAAATCTACCTCAGCTTTGTATAAAGTCTCATTCAGCTTTGACTGCCGCTAGTCAACACAGCAAGCCATCTGAATTTGCCAAACACATATCAAATTAACATCCGAAATGAGTAAAACCTTAATTACTTTTCGGCACGTTACTCAAATTTCAATTAACACTTCTGATATTATGTAAAGAATCACAGCGTTCCTGAGACTGAACCACTTAGTAAAACTTTGCTCATATTAGCATAAAGAGATAAATGCACCAAATTAATAACTGTCAAGTCGAGTTATGAGGGAAACATGATGTGTAAATTCTGTAGGGGGCTTCCGTGGTGGAGTAGCTCTTGGAGCAATTAATGAGTTCATTATTTCAGTTACACTCAATCCAGCAAAACAACGCTTTCAGCAAAGACGTCGAACTAGAGCTACAACCATCAACCTTGTCTCGCTCTTCTTCGCTAGTGCTGTAAATTCTCAAATCTAAAGACACCGCAGACAAAGACCAGCCACTTCAAGACGACTCTCCAGCTCCAGTCCAATAATGAGCAAAATGGCTCAAAATGACCCCAGCCACCTTCTGACCCTGCTCCTACTGTCCTTTCTCTCATCAGGCCTAATGAGAAGTGAGCTGTTTGGATGGCAGCAGCCAGCGTCCATGAGAGGTCCTTCACAGTTCTAGGTGAAGATAAAGATCGTGTGATCTCAAACGCCCTCTGAAAATCACCTCCTGATGAAGATGAACCGATCTCCTACATTAATGTTTGTCTGAATCATGGCTCTCGCTATCTGGGCTACTTTTTCTTCCCTTGTTCTTGACTTTTTTTTTTAGAGAGAGAAAGAGAGAGAGAGAGATAGAGAGAGAGAGAGAGAGAGAGAGAGAGAGAAAAGGCCCTTGAGGAGTTGAAGACGATGAGGTTGATAGCGAGTCTCAGCCCACCCATCGTCCGCATGAATATGTAATATCAGACTGAAACTGGTTAACTACACACCGACGTGGTCATTTATCACGGCCATCAAACGATGCTGGTCAAACAGTGCACACTTGACTGGAGCCCATTCGTCTCGTATGCCCTTCCCTTTTGATAAGGAGGCCAACAACAAAACCCTCCGCAAGACCAAAAGGCCATGTTTTCAGCCATTTATAACCAACCCTTTATCGCATTATTATAAACACTCGGCCACGATTGAGGACGACCTTGCGTGTTTGCCGTAATTTCTCTGTTTTGTCCAGCAGCTTGCTGTTTCTACACCTTACATAAGTGGATGGTTGAAATGATAACAATCACTATTGAGCCTAATTGCGTGAGAAGAAAACACAGACAGGAGCTCACGAGCAGGGGTTGGCAGTGCCCAGCTGTCAGACTAGATCTAACATGCTGAGTACGAGAATCTACCATGCTTTTCAAAACCAAAGGCCAGATGTATCAAGCTTTTCACACCAGCTTCATGCGTGACACAATCTGCCAGCATGAAAATGTGTTTATATGAACAGTTTATGTGCTATGAATGTGGAGAAAGAAATGTATTCCTCGCCCATATACATATATTTGCATTTTAAAGAAAGGCAATATGCAAAGATTTGGGCATTTGCATAGAATTTTCTTTTCAGAAAGGAATTTCGTCTACTTTTCAAAATTTCCGCATAATTACCTTCATTAGGAATGGTGCTAAACTGACTGTGTTAAAACCGTTCACAGTGGTGGTGAACAGAACCAGACATCTAGGAGCTCCCTCATGGAAAGTTCTTTCATGAACTGGTTATGAATGAGCTGTTGTTTTTCAATGTACATAAGATAAATAAAAGGCTTGGTTTACATCACAACCACTGGATTATGCATACATTTTGATCTTCAGGTGGATTTCTCCTTTAAAACAAGGCGTTAATTATCGATAGTGTCTCAAAAGTGTGGTGTAGAAAGGCTTAATGGATAATCCAGTCAAATAACGTTTGAGCAAAAACACACAGTGAGCTAGAGTTACAATGTTTTATTCTTTGCTGACTTGCTTTTTAATTCTCACATCTAAAAACATTGCAGACAAAGGGCAACTACTTGAAGAAAAGTTGAAATTTTGGCTCTCAAACTAGTCCAGTAATGAGTAAAATGAATGTTTGCCACCTTCAGACCCTGTCCTTTCTCTCATTAGGCCTGATAACAAAGCTATATTTGCATTATAGACACTGCGATCTTCACAACTAGTCGGAATGACTTGGTTTGGATCTTAACTGTTTAATTATGCATTCGTTTTGAACTTCAAGTGAAATTCTCCTTTAAAATCAGATGTAAAATATCAATGGTGTCTCAAATGTGTGGGGCTGGGAGGCTTAATGGATAATCCAGCCAAATAACGCTTTGAGAAAAGACAGATAGTGAGCTGTTCAACCTTGTTTTGCTTTTCTTTGCTGGCTTCTGTTTTTTAATTCTCACATCTGAAGATCAAAAGCCTAATCAGGTGTAAATCATGGATAATTTACACCTAAAAGCAAGTGTTGTCTGAAAAGTGTGGTGTTGGAAGACTTAATGGATCATGTAATGAAACTTAATGTAACAGAGTTACATCCTTAGAATGTTTTGGTGGGAAAGATCCCCATCTCTTCACCACAACATTGGATCTATGGCTCCACTACATCACTGCAGGTTAATATTAGCCCTTGTGGGGGCTGCATCAAGACCCATCTCTTGCTCTAACCAAACAGAGTTGGAACCATTATCTGACGCAATGCGTGAGTATCTTCTACCTTTCCCCCACTCAAGCTTTCTCCAAAGCCATGATATCAACTCCATCATCCTTAACCGCCCATTGGCTTGGAGTGACATCTCCCAAACGATGCACTCTTGCCTGTCAGCCAACTGCAAGCTATTTGCTATTCATTGTCACAAGGCATGGGAAAATAAGGCACGGCGAGATGGATGTGCTACATGACAGGTCACTGATAGGGAGGTAATTGTTTACCTCGGCAGATCGAGCGCGTCCCAACGCGGGGACATGATCAATCAGATGGCCAGCGCGCAAAACAAGATGTCTGTGAACTCCAGGGCTGATGAAACAGTGAGCCATGACAATGGAAATCAACCCCTCCCTCCTCCCTCCTCCCTCCTCGCCGAACTGCCAACACCAAAGCGCTGCTGTTGACTGTTGGGATGTCAGGTTGTCATTTCGCTCCATGAGGAGCCGCTAAAGCCGAAGGGCTGTCAAAGAACATCTGGCCACGGTCAAAACAAGCATCCACCAGAAATGTGACACTGATGCAAATCATGCCCCAGTGGTCAGTGGTTATAGGAATTATAAGCACTTCTTCAAATTATTAATAATTATTTTATCATTTTATAGTAATACATTAATTATTTCAAAATTATTAATAATTATTCTATTCAAGACCCGAATGTGTTATTTTTTATTTATTGTATACTTTATTATTTACTATACTTACTTTATTATTTATTATTTACCCAAATTCAGCTCTGATTTCTGGTCGTTTTTAAAAATTGTATGCAAAAGTTTTGGTGCCCCTGGGCAAGTGACATGCTTTGTTTGAGAAATGAAAATAAGTGCACATTCTCTACAGAGACACACCTCTGCATATTTTAATGCACAGTTACTGTTTATTTGCTGAGTTTAGCATTTTGGAAAAATATAAACTCAAAATGTGGCCTGTGCAAAAGTTATGGCACATTTTGTATTGTATGTTTTACTGGGCAAATTGATAAACATTATATACTAATTTGAGCTTTAACCTGACCTACGCTGACCGTAGCAACATGAGTGGACAAAAAGAAACTTCATCAGCATATATGTATTACTTAGACAGTAATTTAATAAGCAGATGAAAACCTGCCCCCCCAGGAGCCATTTTGGCTCTTCATGGCTATTTAAGAACTGCTAAGAACTTAAAGCCCTAAGGACAGTGAGGACCAACCTGCCATCAGAACAGCACACATGCTCAGAAAATGTGCAGCCACTTCGAGAATACTGGAAACACACAGCACATGTAGCAGGGAATCCTGGAGGAATGTTGTGGTCCTGGAGGAATATTGTTTGCTTTCACTGTGTACTGTGTATATGTCTACAATCACAATAAACCTACTAGACTTGACCAGCTATAGGACATCTCCACCTGAGTGTGACAGTTAGGCCTCCCTTCCAGCTGCGTGGAAGGATTTCTAAAAATGACTCAAGGCATGGTACAGTATGGCAGCAAGGAAGACCACCCCTCCCTCCAAAGACCAGGCCCTCTGACTGACCACAGAGAACTCTGCTCAGAGTAGAGCCATGGAAGGCAACTGGACCAGATAACATACCTGGTCGAGTTCTCAGAGGATGTGTCAGTTGTTCTCACAGACATCCTCAACACCTTTCTGAGTACCACCGTCATCCCAGCATGCTTCAAACATTTCAAACAGCTAAAAAGATTGTTGGGGTCTCACTCCCCTCTGTCACGGACATTTACACCACATGCTGCATCTGCAAAGCCACCAGCATTGTGGTTGACCCCTCTGACCCCTCCCACACTCTCTTCTCCCTCCTGCCGTCTGGCAAAGGGTTCCATTGCATATGAACCTTCACTGCCAGGATAGGAAACTTTCCCAGACCATCAGACTCTTCAGTCCGAACTGTACTTTACACACACTCACACACACACGCTCCTCTACTGAACTGCTGCAGTCTCCTATACACACTTAAACTGTTCTTCCATAAACAAACTCAAACTGTACCACCCCCTTTAGTCAGACAAATCAAACATAATGTAAATAGCATTATCAGGGTGCCCATCTTGATGCATGTCCACCACCAAGAGTGCATAAAATGGGTACCAAAACAAGACCATGGAGCAATGGAAGAAGGTGGCCTGATCTGATTAATCATGTTTTCTTTTACAACATTTGAACGGGCAGGTGTGTGTGTGTGTGTGTGTATGTGTGTCTTACCTGGTGAAGAGATGGACCAGGATGTGCTTTGGGAAGAAGGCGAGGTGGTGGAGGCAGTGTGATGGGTGATGATGTGCTGGGAAACCTTAGGTCCTGCATTCCTGTGGACGTTACTTTGACATGTATCACTTACCCAAACATTCTAGCATATCAAGTACAAGAGTTCAAGGTTCAAGGTGTTGACTTCAAATAACCATAAACTAGTCCAATCCATGGAGGCCTCACCTCACAGCTTCCAAAACTTAAAGGATCTGCTGTAATGCCTTAATATCACAGCACACCTTCAGAGGTCTTGTGAAGTTAATGTCTTGATGGGTCAGAGCTGGTTTTGTTTTTTGGAGTGTGTATATATATATATATATATATATATAATGCCCAGGTAATATGATGCCCAGAGTCTTCACCCCTCCTCCCTGTTCCTTCACCTCTGCAGATAACCCATTTGACTGCACTTGTGACAAAGATTGCCAGCACTGAGAAATATCTGTTCTTTGGAGATTGCACATGGAATTCATTTGATGTCCCATGCTCTGCCTCCAGCCAGATTTGGAGCCTCTGCTTTTCAATGCACGGCTTTAGAGCTTGCGCTGCCTACTCATGGAGCACTGCGATTACTTGCATTCTCCAAAATGGCCAAAGTAGCTGCGAATGCTCCGACTCTCCCGAGATTTCCAACCTGCTGGAGGTTTGCCGAGCCTCTTTTCGCGCTCTCATCTCGAGCCATGAGTCCTATGGAATGGAGAAGTATGTAGATTTTGCTTGTGGGCTTTTCTTTAAGACATACAAGCGAACAAGACCCTCCTCTGTTTGATTTGCTTTTCATTGAGGTGCAGCGAGTGGGAGTTAAACAGTGAGAGAGTCCCAGTTTCTCCCTCGGAGCAAGGTTCTTGTTTCTTTTTTTTCCCTTTTGAAAAGCTCCGAGATTTCAGACAGCAGATTAATGGACAGCGTTTTTGCTTTCTTTTCAAAGTACCAAATCAAATGTTGAGAAGAAATAAGAGTGGCGCAGAACTCCTTATGCAATTATTTATCCTACAAGGCAGCTGCAATCTGAAGACTTCTGCATAATTCAGTGGTTTGAGATGTAAACAGTCATTTAGAGATGTTGCACTGCAGAGAAACTTGGATTCAAGCTTCTTTATAGTGGTGAAGTATGGAACCAGAGGTCACAATGTCTCACAATGTCTCCAACACAAAAATAGTCATTTTATTTATTAGCTAAAACTACCAGAGCATCCTCCTATTGGATCAGTATGTGCATATATACATTTCAATTAAAGTAAAGTGGCCCTTAATAGTCACGCATGAACACAGCGCAGCACACAGTGTGAACGACGTGAAATTCTTCCTCTGCATTTAACCCATTCACCCATTCCAAGTGAAGCAGGGGGCTGCTACCAATGAGGGGCGCTCAGGGAGCAGTGTGTGGGGACAGTACCTTGCTCAAGGGTACCTCAGTGATGACACTAGCAGTGTTGGGAATCACACCCACACCCTTCTTATTCCAGGGCCAACACCCTAACCACTAGACCACCAACTGGGCAGTTATAGTCCAGTTGGGAGAAGAAAAGCTATACAGGTATCTACATTGTGTAATTAATTTGGTTTTTATCAACAGAGCAATTGTGTAGAAAATTTACACCAAATATGAGGTTATGTTAAAAGCTATTAAAGAACCTTCACACCTATGTAATACTAATGAAGGCAAACTATTTGTAAATCTGAAAAAAAGAGTGTTTTTGGGTGCTATTTGCCCTACAGTGCCCTGCATTCCTCTCCATTATGCAGGTATTTAATAGGGAAGGGTGGTATTTAACAAAACCAGGTGAAGATTTTGAGGCTTCTTCTTGATTGTGCCAATAAATAGATCCAAAGCTTTTAAGCACTGAAGACAGACAGCGCAGTGGTGGTTAAATTAAAGCAACCATGAACTCACAACTGTGGAAGAATAATACATACCCCTCAGTGCAATAAAAGCCTAAGCACACTTTCGATCTTCTGAGAATCATTGTTTACTTATCTTGTGACCGATATATAACCATAATTTAGATTTCACTGACAATATTTTTTGCTTTGAAAGGCAGTGAAAGAAGAACACTTGGTATCAAATATTCCATCACTAGTAAAATATGAAAAATATGTTTTAGACCAAAACCTTCTCAAAACCAATTGAGAACAATGTCTCAGATATCAGGCGGCATATGAGTAACCATTTATCTCTGCGAGGGAGCTTTTTGAAGTTCTTCAGACATCTAGTTCCAATCACCAGTAGCGTGAACAGTTCTGACAAGTTTCTCCAGAATTGGGCATTTCGCATCAATGGCTTTGTATCTCCAGGTAGAAAATATGAAAAATCGGTGAATTCCCACTGTTGTAGTATCATTTTGAGGTTGTTTATCTTTTCTTTTAGGAGAAATTCTATATGGTACTACCACATTTGAGCATTCAGAACCTTCAAAGAACCATTTGTCCATCCTGCAAAAATTGCAATCTGGAAGCATCATCCCTAAATGTAAGCATCCTTCATTCAAAGGTCTGGAGATATTTCTATTTCCTTGGATTCAAACATGCAGCCTTATGGAGACACTTTACCACCAGAGTGCCGCCGCAGCTGATGCAGTAACTTTGTTTGTCTGCTGCTAGTTCAGACTACAAAGCTCCCCAGGGAATGGGTCATTAAGTAAGAAGTTCTTTTCTTTTTCCTCTGTTTAAATGGTTGCCTCCAGAACCCTACAACTCCGTCGAGCACCCTTGAGAAATCCCTTTTTAAGAGCGCATTTAATTAAGCAAGATACCATTTCAAATGCCAGCGTCTCAACAGCTTTCGCATTAATGCCACGCAAATGCGCTCTCATTTGTATGTAATGTCCTTTGCTGTTGATGAATAACTCCCTGCGAGTGATAGTGGGCCGAGGAAAGCCACGAAGCTTCGAGCTGGTTTGTTGTTCCGGTATAATACCAGCCAACAAGCAGTGCATTTAGTTTAGGGGGGCAAAAGGAGGAGCCTTTGTCTGCAGACGTTGTGCCTTTGGCGAGAACGGGAAAATGCTGCTTCCACAGAATAACTCGGCCACTGGATACAAAAGGTCAGCAATCTGCAGCAGGACTCGAAAGTGGGCTCGATGTGAGATTTCCTCAGCTGTCACTGTCATTTGCATGGAGGCGGAATCTGACCCAGTGCTGACCTTTCCCTGACTGCTCGATGCATGAAGGTCCACGGTCACATCTCTGAAGGGCAGGATGTGATGAATGGGGGGACACCAGTAGGAGACAGGAGTCATGCTATATGGACCATATGAAGGCTCAGGCCTTGGATGGGAGCAGAAGATGAGCCCACACCATGTTCATGCAAGAAGCAAGAAGGTTCCTCAGTCTAGATTAATTTCTGGTGACCATGTGGATCTGCATGCTTACACAACACCACTAAACCCATGAGCATATCCAGTGATCAAAAAAACTTAATTTAATAGGGGTATAGACAAGTCATTTGATTCGCAACAACTGGCGACGACGATGGAAAAACAGTCGTGTTCGAACAAGGAGTTACAAAAACAAAATAATGAATTTGCCGGAGAGCCGAAAGAGCGCCTGAATTAAACGGTATTATGCTGATGCGGAGGCAAATATTTGCACAGATACTTCTTTAGATTCCAAACTCAATTATATTCTTCTATTCATGTGAGACAAAGCCTTTTGTAAAAAGCTAATATTAGCCAGAAAGATTGTTAGCTTCCCCTTAAGAAACTATTATTGAAGCGCAGTTTCAAAGCCAGGGCGGCAAACAATAAAGGAGGAATTAGCTTTACCCCCTCAAGATAGAGCTCAAATCCACAAAACACAGGTGACATTCTGAAATAGCTCTGTGCTTCTTCCATTCTGAAGAGAATGAAGAAAAGATAGGCTGGCAAACCTCGCAGTTTTATGCCGCCACAAGAATGTGAGAGATCGGGCTTTCCGATGGAATGAATAACCTTTCTGATTGAGATGTTTTTTAATACTTTAGCAAAACTTCATCCCAGCATTTTATGTGACAGAGTAAAATAGAATGTTTTAAATTCGATACACATATATTTGAGTTTCTATTTGTGTATCATAGGCTTATCATACATATCCCTTACAGGGGATTTTGATCATTGTAAAGTTAAGCCATTCAGTGCAAGATTTTCATCAAACTTCACCCCTTTATGTAATTTGTTGGCCCTACGTTAACAGTGAACTGCCATTGGTGTTGTGCTGCTCTGGTTGTTGGCATGAAGCCCAACTGGAACCCTGGTGCCAATATCTCAGGGTACAGCACAACTTTGAGTGTATTATTGTGACTATAAAACAATTTATGATTTCATAAATCATTATTAGATTATTAGAACACAAAAACTGATTCACAAAAAGGTTGTTTGTGTTCTGCAAAGAAAAAATAATCAGTCATTGCTGCATACAAATGAAGTTCAGTAACATAAAACTTAATTCTACTTAATGCTTTTTATGCTGCAAAGTCTGCTCATCAAACAAACTGATTACACATTTTTTTTTACATTTGAGTAGCATTTAAATGCAATATCAGTAGCTCACATCAGATCAAAACACAAATTGAACCTGAAACACTGATATCCTTATCAACGCTAGAGGAAGAGCCATACAGCTCACGTTTTTCCACTTGAGTTAATTTTTTTCTAATTATCTGGTTTTGCCAAAAGACCATGTTTTACCATCACTGCAGTATTTAAGTTTGAACACCAGAACAATACAACGCTGCATCAAAATTACAATTTTATTTTGTAATTGCTAGATTATAGTTTATAGATATAGTTATTTTTGGTAGAATTGTTATTTGTAACAAACTACACTTTTAGTGGCTGCTTGTCGGAGATTACAGATGAATGAAGTTGATTGATACTAAAAGCGATACGGTCAGACATTGACTGCCTCTTCACCAATCACATTGTAAGGACTGAATTGACTGCTATACAATTAACAGAACACTTTACTGCACCGCTCAGGAGAACCTTTTATGAACCTTGAAAAGTTTGAAAGTCAAACACTTAAAGCATCTACTGGGGCTTCAGAGGGCACAAAGAAATGCTGAAAAGGAGGCGGAGGCAACGACCATAAATACTCTTACTTCACTACTTATTTGCCTTGTGAATATTCTCATTCAATGAAGATTATGCATAGAGCAACTCAACTGTAACCCTCAGCTTATTGGTGCAGGTTCAATGGGTCTCGAGTGACAACAGAATTTGCATCTGTCTGCATACCAATCAGCACTATGCAGAGTTTAGTGATACAATTGATTTCTCTGTGGCTGTCTCTTTTAAAAGCCTAGTCAAGAATGGCTCCGAATGGTGCTCCAGTAAGAGACGTTCTCGAATGCCAACCACACGGACCGCCTCATGAAGCTGGAGGTATTTTCTTTTATGACACAGAAAAAAAATGTTTGTCCTTGGCTTTAAGGTTCTTGAGGATAGACGATCTCGTTTAAAGGACAAATGCAGTTATGAATGCAATGATCTTCACTTGAAGATGTGAAGAGATGTCATGGCTGAGGTCAGACAATCAGATGTCCTACGTGAATTACAATGATTTTAACAAGAATGCAGTTTCATCATGAAGACTGGTCTTTTAAGAAAAAATATGGGAAGATTGCTGTGAAGATGTGATTACACTCAGCCATGAGAGCGTTAGTGAGGTCATGTTTGGATATTGGATGATCAGTTCTGGACTCCAACTCATCCCAAAGGTTCTGGATGGAGCTCCATCACATGTAGTTCAACTGCTGCACAGCCCAATGCTGGGGGACTTGGGCCAGAGTATGGCTGCTACAAACCATCCCATTCTATTGAGAGTGATTTTCTATTGAGATTACACACTTGAAGCAATGGGTGCAGTGATGTAACCACCTTGAGGAGGGTTTGTAGGGCAAAGTCCACTTTAAAACATTTTTGGGCACCTTATATAAACATTGTCACAATTGGATACCCTAAATTTACAGAAAGAGCCATTTTCTTACCAACATGCTTCACCAGTTAGTTTCCATTTGCACTACATTGACAAGTATTTATCTCCCTAAAAACTCAAATTTTTACAGACAAAAAAGGTCCCTCAAGAAACAAATGTGCATATTAATGTCTTTCACATCGAGCTTCAAATGAACAAAATCTGATGCTGCATAAAATTTTGATCAGGGCCAGCTCAGGCTGGCCAATCAGAGGTCTGTCGTCAAATTGTAGTCCAATAAATAGTTTTAGAGCAGTTATCAGAACACAAAAACAAATGATAAACAACGTGGGAATGAGGGGGTCATGAGGATGCTGGATCATACATTTATGTTTTTTCAAAGCTAAATAAGTATATTTTTAGATCACCACTTGATCGCTGAGCCACTGCAGCTTCCAAGGTGCTCCTGTTTTTGTGTTAGTGTCAGCTTTTTGTGTCGGCTGCATGCAGCAAGCATGGTCACACATGCATGAAGTGCAGTTTTTGAGTATATCTGATGAAAAAGACACATAGTTGCCATGCTTCGAGTTGAATTTTTGCCACTTGCTGCAAACCACCTGTTACTAGAAATGTACAAAACACTCTTGTTTGACAGGTTATTTCTAGTGAAGTACCAGTGAGCATTGCAATGCAATGGTGACCAAAGAACAGCGCTGACCTGTTAATACCTACAAGTTGTGAATCTAGCTAACAACATGGATCGGAGCAAAAATGTGATAATTACATTTTATATGAACATTTCACATTCATTTGAGAATACCAAGACATAAAAGTTTGTGAGCAAGCCAATCAAATCTTTTTTTTTTTAAGTCATTTTTGTTTTTTTTGGGTTTTGCACTGGGGTCCATAAGTTTGACAGCCTGAGCTGAAATTCACCTCCTTCGCTGACTCTTTTTTGGTCACATGTTATGTCTTGCCTTTCTGCTACTGTTTGCTCTACTTGGAATGTCTCAAGGATTATGTCTCAATGTCTCAGTGTCATCTGTGTTATCATGGTTTGCCAACAACTGACCTTGTTCTTTCTTTGAATACAAACTCTTTATATTCTATTCTGTAATTGAGTCCTCTCCCCCATCATCATTATAATACGACCTTCAAGCCAAGTTCACTAATTAAAAGGAGTGTCTGGATACTTTTGGACAGAGAGTGTTCAGTGTGTGTTAATTTGAAGAGCTTCTTTCCAAAATGCTGTATAACCTTGTATAAAAATTTTGGATGTAAGAAATTTTTAGTTTCTTTTAAGTTGGCATTTAATATAAACAAGTGCATTTCTCAAATAAGGTGTTAATCATAACAAATAGTGGTATTGATACTGATTTTAAGTGTAATACCTATTCCTAACAATACAGAAAATGATCTTTTTGACATTTTGGAAAGAAAGCCTTCATTTTTAGTGGTGGTTCAGAAGCAAATTTGACTGACAGAAACCAAAAGCGTGGAGTCTAATGTAGCATGTGAAAAGCGATCTTCCTCCTGTGGCTTGAGCAAAATCAGCAATTTCACAGGTTTTTAAGCCCGCTTGGCAACTCACCATTTACGATGTCAAACCACAGTCCCTCTTTTGAACAGCGAGAAGTGCTGCTAGCTTTAAAAAAAAAAAAAAAAAGGAAATTGCATAGAGCAGCATATACCCATCCTCACAAAGTCAAGCATTGTAGCCTGGATATGAATCCGCATACTCTTAATAGCCCAGCTATCTGGACTGAGTTTTTAGTAATCAAGTCATGGAACCATATCTTTTAAAGCTAAAGCAGTTCCGAACTGCAGACTGAGGAAAAAAAAAAAAATGTTGTGCCGTCCCCCCGGTATGATTCATTAGCCTCTCCCCGTTAGCTTCAGTCCACTCTGAGGCTTTGTGGAAGCAGAAGATAAGGTTATTCAAATACCTCTAAAGATTGTGTGTCAACGCTGGCCTGGCATTCAAAGATGAATCCTCAGAAGCAGCAGTGGTTTTCGGTGTGTGTGTGTGTGTGTGTGTGTGTGTGTTGATGAGGATGCTGCTGTAAATTGTGGCACCCTCTGTGGGACACTGAAGCGAGGCTTGCAGGGATTCAGCAGCTGTGCCGTGCAATGATGTTTTTCAGCGTTGCGTCAGCACCACTGTAGCAAGGCCAGTAGGTACTGGGTACGTTTGGGAGCAGGGGGCCCACATTATCATCAGCCCCCAAGAAGTACTCTTTATATGTACTATTAACATTTTATTAATAAAGTAAACCAATCTCCTTAATCTAGAGTCTCAATCTAAAGTCCAGCACACACTGTGTATGACCTTCTGCCTGCTTCTGACTTTGTGTGTGCCTCGTCACTTTGCTATTGAGTATGTATATATGTGTGTGTGTGTGTGTGTGTGTGTGTGTGTTTGTGTGTGTAATCAGAATCAGAATAAGAATCTTTATTGTCATTGTAGCCATATATAGTCACTGTAAAAAGCAGTAGAAGGCTCTAGCCTGGTAGTCTGTACTCTTTTCTGACTTGTCTCAGAATCGCTGGTATTTGGAGTTGGACTTATCTCTGTCTTGGCCATTTGTATTGCCAAACATTTTAGTTGGTCTTGACCGAGTCCAGCAGCTTTTAAACACAGTGTTTTTGGGGATCATCTTTAGTGGCCAACCACAAAATCTATGGTGAATGAAAAACCAAAAAAAAATCAAGCAACAAAATTGAAAGATCCACATTGGTCGATAAGATCACCCCCCCTCAACAAAATGATAACAGCTGCAAAAGTCACCAATATCATTGGTTAAGAGTGTAAATGGTTTATTTAAAATGTAACCATTTAAGAGTTAAAATGGTTTAATTATTTGAAAGTCCATCTAGAATGAAAACTGACACTGGCTGCTTGGTAACCAGTCATATTCCTGCTAGAACTCAGCTCTGTATGCAATGCATCAAGGCTCATTTTCTTTTTAGTCATGGAGGTGATGCTGGAGAGTCAATGAATTAAATGAAATGGCTCCAATTTCAGTAAATGTGGCCTAAGTGGACTCGGCTTCTTTCTACTCAGTGTTGACTTGGACTCGACTAGTCTCGGACATTGGAGACCATGGGAAGTAGGAAGTCGCCCTTTCTGCTGAATCGGTTTTCTACTGGTTTTGGGTCAGTTAGGGAGGTAAGGCAGTTCTGTCTCTTTCTTTTCATTTTAGCAGGGTTCACAGTGGCTTTAGTTAGGTGGGTTTAGATTTTTTAGTTAGTTTAGTTTAATAAGTCAGATGTGGTTGGCTTCCGAAGCAAAAACCACTAAAAACAGGAAAGAGAGAATAAATACAAAGCAAGCACACTTTTTTGGTCTTGCCACTTTTATTTCTTTATATATTGCAGTCCGACCATTTTTGGGATGATTATGCCATCAGTTATTCACCAGTGTGAGTTTAGCTTGCTCAGATGCTATTCTGGCTCTAAAAATATACATGCTAGATTGTGGATTTTGATAACTGTTGTACACAAAAAATTGTACATTTGCTTGACTCTAAGATGATTTCTCCTGCTTGTGTGAAGAGAAATCATAGAATCCTTCTAATATTTCCTAAATCTACAGATTTATTCATGAAATATAAAAATCCACACGTTTCCATTTTTATCCCTTATCTGAGCCACTTATGCTTAACCAGGGTACTCGGTCCATAGGTGGAGGAACATCCTGGACGGGTCGCTAGCCCACCACATATTTTAGTGTTTCTTATTTTGTTATTTTGTCAGATTTTCCAATTAATATTACTTACGGCTTATGACTGTATGATAGGAAATGTGTGTATCAACACCCAGAGGCTGGTAAAAATATAGCCCCTGAAAATGGGAAGAAAATTCAAGGTTTGATCCACCCATGTAATACAGCAGTCACAGCACCATTACTGCTTATAGATACCATAATTGATAGGCGGTGCTAATTTATGCCTCGAATAACGAGTCACATGCGTGACCACAGCTTTAAAAGAGGGAAAAAATTTCTGTGTATGAAAGAAGTTAAAAAAACTCCAGAAGCACAACAGCCCTCCGGGACCCGGAGCGGCTTTATGAGATTTAGAATTAAGACAAAAGCCAGAAGACACTTTCTGTAATATTTAATGCGCATGTATATTTCATTAAATGGCTTCATAATGTAGGAAGGAGGAAGGCCTGACAGAAATGCCCAAGGATGGACGGGAATATGAGGGCCATCAATAATGGAGCGTTATTTGACAGACTGGTGAGGAGCTGGGCAGACAACACATGAGAGAGCAGCGCGGGCAGGGTTGGAGCCGGGTCAACCACTTACCCAGGAGAGCAGACCGGTCCACCGCAGAGGTCAGCCTGCCTCTGCACACACTCACACACTCACACACTCGAGCAGTGTAAACATGCGCGGCACATCCGCCGCCAGACAATTTTCTCTCTCTGCGTTTAGTTGTATAAACGAGATGCACTCACAGAGCTTTCCCCCAGCATCAAAATTAATGCAGAGGACCCAAAATATTATTCTTTTCGGGTAAACACTTTCTGGCTCAGTCATTTTAAAGGGGACTCCACCCATTTTTCAAAAAATGTCTGCATAATGCAGTCGGTGAGATGTAAACAAGGTCATTTAGAGGGGCTTGATATTTAAAGGTGACAGACTCTTTACAGAGTGGGTGATAAGAAAAAAAAGGTCATTTTTCTACAGCGTAAACATTTTATTTACTATCCAGAATGAACCTGCATCTTTCTTCTGGGTTTTTATATGCAATGTTGATTATGTTTTAAGAACAATCTTAAAAATAATTATTCATTTGGGGGCTATTGTGCCTTTCCATGAGCCTCTCAACCATGTATGTGTATCAAAAAATATGGCAAAAACCTTCTCAAAACTAACATAAAAGAATGCCTCAAGAGGCTTTAGGCTTGTCTCACACGAACACTTTATGACCAGAAATATGCAGACACCCCTTCCAAACTATTGAGTTCAGGTATTTCAGCCACACCCATTGCGGGTGTATAAAATTAAGCACATGGCCATGCAATCTCCATTGACAAACAATGACAACAGAATGAGTAGTAGTGAAGATTTCAGGGACTTTAAATATAGCACTGTTATATGGATTCCACCTTTGCCACAAGTATGTGAAATTTCTGCCATGCTAGAGTTGCCCTGGTCAACTGTAAGTGCTATTATTGGGAAATGGAAGTATCTAAGAGTAACAGCACCTCAGCCTTAAAGCGGTGGATGTAAACTCATAGAGTGGGGCTGCCAAGTTATGAAGTACTTGCCTGCCCTCTGGGCAATTACTCACGACAGAGTTCCAAATTGCCTCTGGAAGCAAGAGCTGTGCATCAGAAGCTTCTTGAAAGCTTCTTCAGGCAGGTCACCATTGAACTCTGGAGTGGTGGAAACGTTCTCTGGAGTGGTCAGTCACATTTCACTGCCCGGCAGTCAGATGGACGAATCTGGGTTTGGCAGCTGCTAGTAGACCGCTGCTGAGTACATAGTGCCAAGAGTAAAGTTTGGTAGAGGAGGAATAATTTTCAGAGCTAGGCAAGTTATTTTAGACAATTCTATGTTTCCAGCTTTGTGTCAAGAGTTTGGGGACGTACCTTAACTGTCTCAGCAGAACTGTGGCCCTGTGCACAAAGCAAGATACATAAAAACATGATTTCATTAGTTTGATGTGGAGAAACTCCAGTAGTCTGCAGAACCCTGGTCTAAACCTAACTGAAATCTTTTTTATGAAGAACTGGAATGTCGACTGCAAGCCAAGTCTTCTCGTCCAACATCTATGCCTGACCACACAAATGCATTTTGAGCACAAATTCCCACAGACACACTCCAAAGTCAAAGAAGCTCGTAGGTATGATCAGAATCAGAATCAGAAAAGTTTACTGATCCGGGAGGAAATTGCTTATGTGCACAGACACACAGAGACAAGAACAATATAAAATAGTATAAGTCAAAATGATCCAGAAATACTAATAAAATGCTTTGTATTAAATGCACTTTTGGCCATGTACCAACTGGGCTAGTTAGTAATATTAGAACAAAATCATGTAGCTCTTACGGCCTAGTCTAGGGTCAAGTGTAACTGGAAAAAAAAGTAAGAGCTGTTTTATTTCACTTCTTTAGTATTTACTGAGCAGAGGGAATGAAATTCAGGAGCAGACAAGGCCAAAGTAACAAACAAACACAGCTGGGTGGAGAGAGAAACATTACCTTTCTTTAACTAAATCAGAAGTGAAATAAATAAAACACACAAAGCTTCCCTGACCCCCCCTTAACCTAAATGATGTCAAACTCAATAATTCCCAATTACCTACATGATGGACTGTTTATAAGAGTAAGAAATGTACAAAGTGGCCTCCCAAGTGACGCAACTGTCTTAATTGTTGGCCCTCTCATCAGGAGACTGGCTTGGAGGGTCATCCCTCTCCCCCATCACTTAGCATGATGCTAGCCAGCACAGGTATCTATTAGCCGATGTAACAAAATTTGCAATTGGTGTTCTCCTCAATTAGAGTGTTTAACTGTCCAATGACATTTAATTAGTTTAAAAAAATGTGGTGGTACTTCGTATGTCTCAGTGGAAGCATGTGCTATCCTTAACCCTCCTAGCGTTGTTGGTATCGTGTGATTGGGGGAGTCATAGCTAGTGGGTGAAACTGGACGTGACTAAATCCACAAAAAAGGAAAGTCCAACTATTTGCAGTCAAAGTTAAGCAAAATAATCCCAAATGTCAAGGCAAAATCAATATATATTAAATAGGCTAAAGGTTAGGCACAAACAATAAACGAATGAAGTTTAAAAACACCAGAAACAAGACAGAAGTATGCAGGTCTGGAAGATCTGGCAGAGCTCTTGTAGAAAGTAGGGTGGCCAATCAGGACAGAAGCATGGAGCAGATGTGCCAAACAACAGTTGGGGTCATAACATACCCACCCTAAAGAGAAAACATCCATCAGTCCATTATCTGAATTGTCTGTCCTTTACTGGGGTCGTGAGGAGGGTGGGAGGATGGGTAGGGGGGTACTGGAGTCCATCCCAGGGGTCACAGGCAAAAGGCAAAAAAACAGCCTGGACAGGTTTGCCACTCCATAAGCAAAAACATGAGGATATAAAATCATTCATTTACGAGTGACAATAAGACAGGGAGTCAGCGAATATATTCTCTGAACCTTTTGTGCAGGATTTTCAAATTAATCCTTTGACAGATCAAAGACCAGCGAATGAGACAGTAATTTGAATTGGATCTGCATTGCAGAAAGAGAAGTGCATTATGGTCTTTGTATGCTAAAACTGATATATACTTCAATACGCTGGAGGACTAATTAAAGGCCAAGAGCTTCTTTCTCTATTATACTAATTGATCTGGCGGTGGGTGAGCTTTGCAGGAACAGACAAAATGTCTTACACCAAGGTCAGCATCTTGAAGTAACGCTGGTAGACTGGCATCTACCTGGCACTTAAATATATGAGGTTTGTATGGGGTAACCCAACATCTGATTTCCACAGAAACTTCTGAAATCACATACAATGCCAAGAAAATGGCATAGTTCTCTTTTTGTCTAATTGGGAGGAAAAGGGGCATCTACAGTTCCCTGCTTACCTAAGTAGGTCACAGTAGCATGAACTCACATTTAGTGAGACTGAGAGTTAGACAAGAAAACACAGTGTCTAGGGTCAAAAAAGTGAATCCTTTCTTAAGTGTCAGAATATACCACTACATCATCAATATAAGCTTCCCAATTATCAGCAAAGATAAATGTGTATTTTTAGTTTCTAAGACCTAAAATATAAGAAATTTGGGGCTTTTTTAAGGGCATTTGCATGTGATGCCATTTTTATAACCCCTGTAGCAGTTATTAGCATTACATGTTTTGTAAATTACAATAACTTTGGTTCTATGTGATATAGTAACACCAAATGAAGCTCAGCATGACGTCTGACACCTCAAGCATCAACACATACCAGGGGAACTTGTCAGGCTGGTCTATCACTGTTTGCCCAGTGTAGTGTGGTGGATAAACCCAATCACGGAGTGAACACGAGAGAGTAGGCAAACCACGCACTTTACTATGAGAACGCTCTATACAGAGTTGAGACTCCCACCGGGAATCCGCGTTCTCACTCACATACACAGTCAATAACAAGGAGAGAGGATTTAAAGTACTCACGGTACCGCAGAGTTGGAAGAGGGTTAGGTTCGGCTCGGGCATGGAGAATCAATGACTGAGCGGTGAGTACCTGCACTTTCTTGTTTATATAAGAAGTGACGTGCTTCACTTCCGGGTCCTAGTGCACGTCACGTGACTGGTGGGCGTGACAGAACTTCCATGTAAGGAGTTATTAGTGTTCTAAGCGTTAACTGAAATGTAGCAGGTGCATCATTCAAACCAAATGTCATAACAGAATACTGAAGTATTGCATCTGGGGTGGCCAAAGTGGAAACTTCAGAAGCGAATTGAGTATGGGGGATCTGCCAGTAGCCCTTCAGCAAGTGCAACAAATTTTTTGGCGCTCTCTATCCACACAGTCTTCCATTCCAGGAACGGGAAAGGAGTCTTAACCAAGGGCTACAGCTGGGAACAGCAAGGCCATTTTCAACACGATACGCATTTTGTTTTACAGGAAGAATATCACCAACATCTGTGTAATTTTGAGGACTGTTATTAGTGGAGTGTCAGAAGGAAGTGTTTGGTTCTTTTCAATCAGTCATAAGAGTGGAGTCTGATAAGTGGGAAAGTCTTGAAGGGAGGACTAGGAGTTTTGGGGGAAAACAATTCAAGGGTGTCCTCTAATGGGGACACATTCACAGGAGCAGCAGCAACAGGAGTAGGAAGAGACCTCAGAGGCCACAGGGCACATATAGTTTAAGCATGTTTACATGGCAGACACGAGTTCTCCTCCAATTAGAATGCTTGACAATGTAGTCTGTATTAGTGAACTTTGATTCAATCACATTTGTACCAGAAAACATAGCTTGGAAGCCTGAACCAGACAAGGGCAACAATACAAGACCTTCTTCTCCTAAAAAGAATGCTGCAATGACTTCCTCTCATAATGAGCCTTCATTTCCCATGAAGAACCAACTTAGTCTAAGACACTCTTGGGAGGGGACTGAAGCTGAGACTGAATAGTGTCATGAACAGTGGACAGAAGTTGAGGATTTCTCTCATTCCAATCTTTCTCTTAAGGCAGGCAGTAAGTTCTCAGCAAGGTTTAGTGAAATCTTTCTAAAACACCTTGCGACTTTTGATGGTATGCACCAAAAACATTGTGTTTAGCAGCCAACTGTTTGACTACTTTGAGTCATTGTCTAATTGGACATATATTGGCAAACCAATGGTAGTACAAAATTTAATGAGGGCTTTTACAATAGCTGGAGTCCTAAGAAAATGAAGTGCATAAGCGTATCTTGCAGCATAAGGAGGTAAGCATGACCAGACTTGGTTTTAGGGTGTGGACCTACACAATCAATTAAAATTCTTTTAAATGGCACACCAACAGCTAGTGCGGGTCTCAGGGGAGCAGGGGGAATAGCCTGATTGGGCTTTCCAGCAACTGACAGATGTGACATGAATGGCAGTATTGGGATACATCAGTTTGCTTCAAAGAGCGACTGTTGGTTCTTCTAACACCAAAATGACCAGAATACTTATTACTGTTGTCTACACCCAGCTCCTGCAGTCTGTAAGACATGTCTGTAGGGCAACGGCTTGAAATGCTTAACTCCACTCATGTTCAGGGGAGTCTACTGAGGCATAAGCTGGTCCTCATGGAAGAAGTGGGCAATGGAATGCTGGGGAAGCTCAGACTAATCTACAGCACCTGAAATGCACTTATGTCACTTTTTTGCACAGCAGCAAGTTGTGTCCAACCAAAAAGACACATCACTAGAATAGTCTCTATCCCATGAGCTACTTTCAGAACCAGCAGGATAAGTGATAGCTTCAGTGGGTGTCAATACGGGGTTATCAGAGCACATAAAAGATTCAGAAGGATCTACAACATTTTCCATTTTATGAGCTTGAGCGCGTATCACGACACAGGCATTAAATCTCGTGGGGAATTCATGTGACAACACATCAGTGTCACATATCTCAGGTTCTTCATGAAAGGAAAAAAACATTCCTCCTGCTAAGTCACTGCTGAGGATAAAAGAAATTCTCTTCACTTGCAGATGAGAACGAACTGCCACTTTCACAAAAACATGTTAGAGTGAAGGTAAACCATACACAAGGGAAGTTTAGCTACACCAAGTTCAATACCCTGAACTAAAACATTATCTGGACTGGTTAGAAAACTCTCTAAAATGAAGGACTGAGCTGCACCTGTATCTCTTAAAGTTGTGCTGGACATGGAACAATCAGATGACTATTTTTATGTCAAAACATTTACAAAGGTTTTGGGCTTGTTTGCAGGAGCTCTGGAGTTATAGCTGCAGAGAACTCTTCTCTTAGAGACAACCTCATTGGTCTAAACTGTGGCATCAGCTGCAATGAAGTTTTAAATTCCTTCAGTTGAACCAATTCCTTCAATTTTACTTGCAGAGCACCATTTTCCAAAGAAGACATTTTTGTCATGAATGTCTGCCTGGTGGTAGGGACAAGCTTCATAATCCCCTCTTTATTTTCAAGAACCTTCTGAAGACTATTCAGAGAGCACCTCCTCTCCTGATGATCTCTCCTAACTTACACTTGCTTTTCTAGCTGAATAAGCTTACATCTTCTTCCACTACTCCGTAGATTTTAACACATAGAACTCTTCTCTGCACTCCCACTGTCCAGAAGCTTGAGTGTTTCCTCAATTTGTATGTAGTTTTGGATAAAAGCATCTGCCAAATGAATGTAATGTAATGTTATAGTTTAAACTTTGTTCTTAGACTTTCACTACAAGTTTATACAGCAAAATACCAAATATTCTTTGGTCACTGCAGCATGGCAGCAATGAACTCAAAGGAAAACATGTGTCAGCGTAACTAAACATAGGTACTGAGTGATTGATTTGTCAGCTTACATCAAACTCAAAGGAACTTGCAGGGTGAGGTATGGGCAGAAGACACACCATTAGGTATATGTGGGGCTGGAAAGGGCTCACTGACTGGCAGACAAGGAGCATGTGGAGTGGGCAGAGGATGAGCAGTAGTGGACACAGAGGAGCTGGGTGGAGGAGGATGACTGGAGCTCCAACTCCAGCTCCTTCACTCTGACATATCTTTGCCCCTGGAGCTCTAGTGCAAAGATGTGAAGAAGCTAACTTTGGTGATGCGGTCAGCTCTAAATCATTCAATCCTAGAAGGAGCATGGGATCATTCACAGAGATGAGCTGGAATCAGTGGGATCTATGCACTCTGGTTGTTTTGGTTTCAGGTTCAGCTTCAGTTTCCACTGCAGCAGGAATGCCAGGAACCTGAGGAACTGAGGTACTGTGACTTCATCAACCTCTGGTAAGATCTGCTGCTTCACAACTTTTGTGTACAGCCTGCTCCTCAGCTCACATTTAACTGCATTGCATGGCACTACGGTCGAATTGTTCCAATGCTGGGCAAATTGTAAACTGATCCAAATTAAATTTTGAAGCCCTCCTCCAAAAACACAAACCGCAAAACAAACAAGAAGCAAGAACGATGGAAAAAAGCCACCAATTTTGTTATAGCCTAGTCTAGGGTCAAGTGTAACAGCAAAAGAGGTGAGAGCTATTTTGTTCCTCTTACTTTGTATTCATTGAGCAGATGGAGTAAAATGCGTGTGCCGACAAGGCCAAAATAACAAACAAACAGAGCTAGCTGGAGAGAGAACACTACCGTTCTTTAACCAAACCAAAAGTGAAATAAATAAAACACACAAAGCTTGCCTGACTCCCTAACAAGTGATACCCGAGAGAAAAAGAACACAAACCTAAATGATGTGGAAATCAATACCTCCCAACTACCCACAGTGTAGACTGTTTGCCAGAGTTAGAAATGTACAAAGTGGGCTCCCGAGTGACGCAACTGTCTAAATGTTGGCCCTATCATCGGAAGATTGGGAGTTTGATCTCTGGTGATGGTGCAGCCGGCCGTGGCCAGGAGTCCAAGAAAATGCAATTGGCTTTGAATGGAATGGCCCTTCCTCTCCCCCATCACTTAGCATGATGTTAGACAGTGGGGGGGGGGGGGGGGGGGGGGGT
>JBBPCZ010000037.1:13374558-13393336 GCA_037974445.1 Brycinus macrolepidotus | reverse complement strand
AGCTGATGCAACAAAATTGGTGGCTAGCATTCTCCCTCAAGTGTGTTGAGCTGTTCAATTATGTTTAGCAGCTCAAAAACATGTGGTAGTGCTTCACATGACATGGAGGAAGCAGATGCTGGCCTTCACCCTCCCAGTGTTGGTGGTATCATGTGACTGGGGTAGTCCTAGCTCGTGGGAGGAATTGGACACTAAATTGGTCAGAAAACGGAAGAAAAAAAGAAATGTCAAAGCCAATAAACATAATACAAAGTGGCAAGACAAAATGATTGTATATTAAATAGGCAAAGCATTTGGCAATACAAGTGTAAAAACAAACACAAAAGAGAAACAAAATAGTAGTATGAGGATTTGACAGAACTCTTAAAGGAAATAGATGATGAGGAAAGACCAGTCAGAAACAGGAGGCATGGTCAACCAATTAGGAACATTGGACAGAATGATATGATGGCTACACCTGGAATAACAGAAAACACAACTGGCTTTAAGTGGGTAGGATGGCACGGATGGCCACTTCACTAATGCTCCAATCCTTACACCAGTGTTCATCTAATGTAACATCTAGTGTAAAGCCCTACCAGAAGCCAAAGTGGGATAAACTCCCCCTAATAAAGAAGAACCATTGAATGAGTAGGTTTCTACCAGCAAAATGACAATAACTGTACACTTGTAAAAGTTAACCAGATTCTACAAACCTGCTGTAAAAAGCTTAATTAATATCTCCCACCCCGACACCAACAAAGCATCTTTGAGATAATAGCGTGGGTGTTCCAAGGAGTCTGTGATCCACCACGTAACGCATCTTACACAGGAACCATACAAACCCTCTGAGGAAAAGTGTTAACTTAGTACAAGAAAACTCGTCAGTGCTGAGCATGAGCGTGACCTCTTTAAAGTGCAGGTATTTGATGTTACGTTTTGTTCTTGTCATACAAATTTTCTTCCTGTGCAAAATGGCTTCAAAGGTGTCTCCAAAGGAACGCAGGCTGTAGGAGGGACTGTGAATATTGATAAAGGAGAGGAGGAGAGGTGAGAAAATGGAGGTTCAAGGGGAAATCTTTTAATGTCTGCACTGTTCCCTCGGCGGAAAATGGCAATTTAATTTAGTTACAAATCCAGGACAATTGAATGAGGTCACCGATATGTAGCATGACCTTAGTATAAAGTAGGCCCAGCAGACAGTTTTACGCATAAATAACTCTCCTTGCCCAAGGCGGGTTGCTCTTTAGTGCTCTTTAGGTCTGTAGCTTTGAGTTGAGGTGCTTACTAGTGCATACTAGTGCAGAACTCAAACCAACAAAAGCATCAAATACAAAACAACAACTGCACTTGAACCTCTTCGTACGTCCAGGAGCCAATAGCACAAAACCTGTTCTCTTTTTGAGAACCTTTAGGTGTCAAATGAGCCTTCACCATCAGAACAGAATAAAATTTAACCCAAAAAAAAAATGAAGGTGAAGGACTAAACTGGAACTGATTGGATGTTTCCTTTTCTTCACAAACAAGCTTGAGTACAAGTAAAGTATTACTTGGAAAACTCAGAAAAGGGAAAATCAATATGACATGACGTTTTAAAACCTAACCCATAATTTACATTGGTCTGTTGTGATCCATCTTCTTCATTTCATCAGTTGAAATTAAATCTTGCCAAGTCAACATTGTAATATATGCATTTAAAAAATAATTATAGTCAATGTAATATGATTTAAGCTTATGTGATAGAATGAAGCTAAGTACATGAAGACGGGATGATTTTGCGATAATCTATAGCAATAGGATAGTAAAGCAGAATTACCATCACTGGCTATGCAGAGCTCAAGAACATGCTGTGGAGTAGTGTGGAAGATCAGCAAATCTCTCGTCACTTCACCAGATTTGTCAACTCTGTTAATCTGTCATATTTATGTACATTAATAACATCATCTTCGGGGAGCCTCCAATTTTCCATAGCCTAGTGACACAAAATTGCTTAATCTGGCCATGGTAGCAAAGTGTAATATAATACGATTCAATATTACAAGCAAGTATGAGCAAAAATTACATTTACAGTCAGGTTAAAACATAAAATTGGCGTTTGATTGAATAGTTGGCAAGCACAGTTTCTCCAAGTAGTAATTTCAGTTCTTAGATTCTGGCACCTTGACCTCGAGGGTTCAAAGGGACGTGATGGCCAGTGTTGTTCATTCAATCAACAGTAGGATTTTTGCGAAGTAGAAAAAAGCAGAACTGCCTGGAAGTACGGGAGAAACTGGAGAGCTGTTTGGTACAGAAAATGGCATAATAAGCACATTTACCCATCACTCTAAATTCAGACGTCACCTTTCGCCTCTTTCACGGGTCAATTGTCCCCGCCTGTTTTGACTCATCTGACCACATCTCAGATGATGGCTGAAAAAAATTATAGTTAAATGCATCTTGATGGTAGTGGAGGGATGTTTTTTCTATGCTGGAGCTGGGAGCGAATCCGCCCACCTCGCTCAACACTCGGGAACATGAAAAGAGTCCCTGCGCACTTCTAATCGCATTGATCCCGCAAGCAGTCGAACAAGACGCCTCTAAATCTGATATCACACTGTGTGGAGAACATAATGACTTTTCCTGCCTCGTGATTAAACATATTTCATTTCCATCATACACGAGCGATGGCAATAAGATAAAAGCCGAATAAAAAATAAAGAATGAAAGGAGGAAAGAAAGAAAAAAATCAATCTGTGCAGCTGGCCAAAAGTGAAAACAATCGGCTTCTGGTTAATAATTAAGGTCAATGGACCAGAGAAGGCCTGAGATGGATTTCACACTTGGATAATGGCCACTTTATATCTACGGAGATAATATTGTCTTATCGGGTAATAGATTTTCTAAACATATTTACCAGTGTTCCTGACATGGTTCTACATTGCCCTTAAAGTATGTGTGGAGTTAAACAGTCCCTAAAAACAGTGTAATTACACAGTAATAATAATGCTACAACTATGTAACCACTGGTAACAAAGTCACAGTTTCAGATCCATTACAGTAGTGCAGTTGTAATGTAATTACATGTATGTAATAAGGTGATTATTTATATTTTTATGAACTGCTTCAGAAATGGTTTTTCTGATCATTGCAGGAGTTGTTTAATTGCATTATACTACCAAATACTATGTAAGTATTTGTGTTGTATTATACTATCCTAAAAGTAATATCTGAACTAGGAGTCTGTAATTTCACTGTATACACGGCAACTACACAGGAATTGTCCATATATTTTAAAGTTTTTACGTTTATAAAGTTACTTTGTTTATCTAATATAATCATGTCAAGTACATTTTATTTATATAGCTCTTTTACAAAGTTGTCACAAAGCAGGTTCGTAGAAATCCAAGCCTAAGTCCCCAGTCTCAAAACAGCAAGGTAAAACTCCACCAGGGCTGGAGTAAGAAACCTTTAGAGACAAACCCATTCTCCTCAGGCTTCATAATACCCAAGCTGAGTCAAAAAGACTGTGAAAGAGAGTTAACTGCATAATGTAGAGTGTTTAGTTATCATCTCACCCAGGTTTTCAGTCTCCTCAGGAGGGCAAGTGAGCAAGCAAGCAGGTGATGGTCTAGAAGGAAGATCAGAGGTACAAGAGGTGGTTCCCTTGTAGAACTGGTCCAGAACTGGGCCGTTGTGGTAGAACTGGTCCAGAACTGGTCCGTTGTTGCAGAACTGGCCCAGAAGTGGTCCATTGTGGTAGAACTGATCCAGAGCTGGTCCATTGTGGTAGAACTGATCCAGAGCTGGTCCATTGTGGTAGAACTGGTCCAGAGCTGGTCCATTGTGGTAGAACTGGCCCACATATGATCAATTGTGGCAGAACTGGTCCAGAGCTGGTCCATTGTTGTAGAAGTGGCCAAGAGGTGGTACTTTGTGGTGGAACTGGCGCAGAGGTGGCACTTTGTGGTGGAACTAGTCCAGAACTGGGCCGTTGTGGTAGAACTGGTCCAGAGCTGGTCCATTGTGGTAGAACTGGCCCACATATGATCAATTGTGGCAGAACTGCTCCAGAGCTGGTCCATTGTGGTAGAAGTGGCCAAGAGGTGGTACTTTGTGGTGGAACTGGTGCAGAGGTGGCACTTTGTGGTGGAACTGGTCCAGAACTGAGCCGTTGTGGTAGAACTGGTCCAGAGCTGGTCCACTGTGGTAGAACTGGTCCACATATGATCAAGTGAGGCAGAACTGATCCAGACCTGGTGCATTGTGGTAGAACTGGCGAAGAGGTGGTACTTTGTGGTGGAACTGGCCCAGAGGTGGCACTTTGTGGTGGAACTGGTCCAGAACTGGTTCATCAAGTTTCAAGCTTAGTGACAGATAACAATGGATCATCATTACCAGCATTGAAATTCTTGGATTCAGAACCGGCCAAGAGGTGGTACTTTGTGGTGGAACTGGTCCAGAGGTGGCACTTTGTGGTGGAACTGGTCCAGAACTGCTTCATCAAGTTTCAAGCTTATTGACAGATAACAATGGATCATCTTTACCAGCATTGAAATTCTTGGCCTCAGGACCACCCCCCCTCCCCCGACCCCCCCCCCCCAACTCCCTAGTTTTGCATAGTAAAAAAAAACAATTAACATACGTAGAATGAAATAAACGTAGTAAAACAGAAGATTCGGTCCAGAGGGGATCCACTGTGGTAAAACTGGGTGGTAGCCTGGTCCAGTCATATGTATTACTAACCATTTATCATTAATTTCATGAAGACATTTTTTAAATATAACATCTGCTGTTTACAGAATCGTGTACAGAACGTTGGTTGCCTTGTCATAACACTGTTGGACTACTACATCCAGATAAATGTTGGGAAGTTTGGCCTTTCCCATGCAGATTCAGTGCTTGTACATTTACAATATATGTAACTACACTCCTGTTACAAATAGAAAAATAGTACAGCACCCTGTTACTTGTGTAATTCAGTGTTTACATAAGCTGTACTGCCATGACTATCAGTAGTTACACTGTAGCACACTTTGTTAATATAACAGTTCTTAGCCACACTTTATGTAAAGTGGGACCCTAATGTTCATCACTATAAAGAAGGTCGACAATTATGTTTATTAAAAGATCATAAGGAAAAAATGTGTGTGTGTGTGTGCGGGGGGTGTTTGTCTCAAAGAAAGGCTGGATTTTGACACTGCCTGCTGTGCTGCCAGCAAATGAGATTCAGGCCTTTCTGCTGGACTGTGTAAAGATCTCAATTAAGATATGTCTGAGTGAACGGCCTCCAACAAAGTGTTAAGCTGCCTCCTGGTGTCAGACAACAATCTGAAGTGATTTAAAAAGGCCCGGAACAATGCTCCCAGTTAGCTTCAGACGTTAGCATATCGCAAAATAGGCCTGAATCCCTGAACCCACCTTACCCAGCTAAAATCAACACTCATCACTGCTAATCAGCTGTAAAATTATTACTCCTGCTTTTGGTTCTATAAACCAAAGGACTGGGACTTAAGACCAACAATTAAGGAAGCAATGCTTAAGCGATCCGGCCCCTTGAACCCTTGCAGTTGCATTTCTCTGGCCAGGTTTACGAGCAGCCTAATAATCCTGTGATACTCCGATCAATAGGTCAATCAGACTCAGCCAGAGTGCAGTAGAGTAATCTGATTGGGCCTGGTTGATTTTAAATGAGCGTAATTAAATGTCTATCTGATCAATAGGTGTTAACTTTTAAAAGTCTGTTAAATGGAAGAGCAATAATCATGTAAACAATTTCATTTCAATCATTTTCATGTTGTCACTCTAAGGAGTGTTTCAGCACAGACCGCGGGGCAGCCAATACGAATGGAGCTCATTTACATATATACTTCTTAGAATGTTCTATAACAGTGTAACTAAAGGTGATTATGTCACTGTTACAGCTGGATTTCAGTAGTGCATCTTACACAGATGGCATAACATTAAAACCACCTGCCAGATATATTGTATAGGTCCTCATAATGCCACCAAAACAGTTCTGATATGTTGAAGCATAGACTACACAAGACCTTTGAAGGTGTGTTGTGGTATCTGCACCAAGATGTTAGCAGTGGATTACATTGAATCCTGTATCTTGAGAGGTAGTGCCTCTATGGATTGGACTAATTTACCCAGCCCATCCCACAGATGCTCAATCAGACTGAGATCTGGGGAATCTGGAGGCCAAGTCAGCACCTTTGTCACGTTCCTCAAATCATTCCTGAACAGGGACATGAATCAATTCTGCTGATGTTTAAGTAGAAGGTAGTCATTAGAGACATTTATTATAAAGTGGGTGTGATTTTGTTTATGCAGCCCAACAATCACCCCATCCACAGGAATGAAATCTAAATTCAACACACCCACACCTTCAAATTTTCTGGTGCTGCTATTGCTTTTAGCTCTACAAAATCATTATTTATGCAAGGATGACTTTATGTAATATCACTGCTAATTAGGAAAAATTATTCATAAGGCTATAGTGCGTATTGATTAGGCTCTCTGCCCTAGATGGACGGGTCAAAGAATTCAGCTGTTTCTATCTGATTCTTCCTCTCTTTTCTCCAGTATCAGCATTTTTGATCTATTGACTAGATTGGGCTATTTTTTTGGTCTTTTTCCCCATCTGTTCAGATTGTGTGTGTGTGTGTGTGTGTGTGTGTGAGTGTGTGTGTGAGTGTGTGTGTGTGTGTGTATGTGTGTATGTGTGTGTGTGTGTGTGTGTATGTGTGTGTGTGTGTATGCTCGTAGGAGTGTACATGTGTGGAGGGGAAGGAGAGAAGATGACAACTCTGCATAATAAGATCAATACAATCAAACATTGTGGAGTGTAATACTGTGTAAATGCTGACTTGGCACGTCCTGCGAGCGTTAAAAGAACAAATAAGGCTGTGGAGGCTTTTAGCACCTCTACAAGGTCGCCAGTGTCACAGAGTGGACTCTTATTGCTGAAAGTACAACAGCCACTAGCTTTTGGTGTTGCTAATGATTAGCTATTGCCTCAAAGGTGTGTGTATTAGCTCCACTGCCTTTCAAATTCAAATACTTTATTGTGTCCAAAAGTTTAAAGACACCATAATTTCTTCTGAAACGAAGACTGTAATATGGGTAGTTATGGTATGGAAAGGTGGCCTCATCTACCTTGACAAATGACACATCATCCTGGTGAGCTGAACCAGTCAGAGAGGTACTGGGTGTTACATGTGGCCTCCATTCCAATCACCAAATCTGATCTGGCATACACCCCAGCAACGCTGGTTCTTCTCAAGTCCCCCACTTGAATCACTCTAAACCTGTGGTCCCCATCTTTTTGTAGTTTTTGTAGACGTGCTGACTTCCAGACAGTGATGGTGCTTGCATGGTTACACATTTCCTGTCTGTTGCTCCCAGGCACTTTGGGAAATTCCATTTTTCCAGAAGCCTCATGCCACGTCCTTTCAAGTGCCTGAGTAGGAACCTCTCTATCATCTCTTTTTCAATAGCTGGGGAACTGGCAGAAAGCATACTGGCCTGGAGGTGTGACTGGAATGCAGAGGACTTAAGCAATTTCTTCCAGGATCAATACAGTATACCAAAAAACAAGGTAAACAATATAACTATTCCTATACAAATTTCTCCTATGGCATATATAAATCAGAAGAAGTAATCTTTCGTTTTTCTGATGTATTTTTGCTGTCATTCATTTTTATGTAGTTTAAAATAGCAATTTTTCAGTCCACCAATGGTAGAAGACATGGAGAGATCTGGTACTCCAGTATCACCATCTGGGTCCCCCTGGACTTTTACAGCAACTGCAGAGGACCACATCTGGGTCTGAAGAACCGCCCAGTTGCAGTACCTCTGCTCTACTACAGAGGACCATTTTTGGATCTTCAGCATCATCACATTCTGCACCTACAACCTCCAGGGAGATGGAAAAACCCTCAGGGAATATATATTATTACCAGCAGTGGAACAACGGGCTGCAAAAGACACAAGGAGGAGGCCACCGACCACAGACATTGGGGAGCAGCCAAGTTATTATGTGTTTTACAATGTTAAAAGATTGCATTTATTATTATAAATGAAATTAGTTATTTTGAGATGTTAGAAATGTATTAATTATTAAAATAAATAGTATTATTCACTTTACAGTATAAAAATTATTGTTATACAAGATATTTATTATTTGTTAATGATTTATTTTACAATGTAAAAAAACTTTTAAATTATTTAGTTTATTTTGCAATGTTTAAAATGTATTATTTATTCCGATAAACATTATTCATTTTGCAATATTAAAATATGTATTCTTTATCATTCTGAATTATTATTTATTTTTTATTTATTAGTAAATTAGTGTTTCTCTGGTTTAGAATTTTGTGTATTAAACAATGTAAGCCAGTGTCTATGAAATTTGCCTCTCACCTCAGCAGCCAAGTTATCTACTTGAGTTCTGGAGCAGTTCTATAATTTGTTGATTGTCGGGTCAGTTCGGGGCCAGTGAGGGACAGAAGTTCAACCATCTGCTTTGCATCCATCCCGAAATATTCATAAGGAGGTTGTCTGTCCAGCTTCAGCTTAAAAAGCGATCAGATTCACCTGGTTTTCTCCTTCACTGGTTGAGGGGATGAAGCAATGCCTTCTCCTTCTGCAACAAACCTTGGCCTTTCAATTTAAGATGAAGTTCAATGTTCTCCTCTTACTAGCAGCCACTGCAGATGAAATATAGATATGAAAGAATTATGAGGATGAAGTAACAGTCACAGACTAGTGACCCATCCAGGGTGTTTCTCTTCCTTTCACCCTCTGAGTGTTGGGACAGCCTCCAGCACCCTGGTTAAGGATAAGCAGTTCAGATAGTGGATGGTGTCAAGTAATGGTCCCTTATTGGAAAATTGACCAAATCTGGTATTAGAACTAAAGATTCTTCTTTAGTCTAGATTACGATGTGCCTACAAGCCTGTGGAGTGTCCTTCTGAGATGCAGGATTTGCTGAGTCTCAAAATGTCAACACCGGCATCCCTCGCCAATATGAATGAGAGCAATTTACGCTGAACTTTCCAACGCTGTTTTTTTTTCCCAGCTTATCTTTTCCTAAAATGTATTCTGACTCAAAAAGACCTCTTTGGCTTCCATTGTGGGGTGTGGATTGTAGCAATCATGGATATATGATTGCTGAGCGCATCCTGAAGTGTGCGCCTTTTAACCCATGTGCCACCGTGGATGTGTCTCAAGGCTGAATGAGTCTTCTAAGAAAAACGCTGCACTTATAGAAGAGAGCGAAATAGATTGCGTGATTTTAGCCTTGGGTTAAAGGCTTTCAGTTCTATAAAAGGCCTTAGAGAAGGGGAAACTACTTCAGCGTTGTTTACAGGGCAAATGCTGAAGGCCGCCTTAGCCTGTCATGGGCTGCTGTTGAAATTATATAAGTCATCTCATAAGTCAAAGTTGATATAAGTGAGGGGGGAAGCTATGGGTTCTGTAAGTGGTAAGGGTATCTGATGTCATCTATGACCAATCAGCCACAACATTAAACCACTGGCAGGTTATCAGGGGTGTTATAGACAAAACAGAGAGAATCAGGAGGAGCTTCTATCTTCAGAACATCAGACTCTTAACCAGGATACGACACACATCTTTAACTGTTCATCATTACACAAACTGAACTCTCTACCTCGCTACCTCACTGTATCTCACCTGCCTCACTACCTCACAGTGTTTGACTGACAAAAAACACACGGAAAGTCAGAAGCACATTATTCAACGATATTTAAGCGGTGCGTTTCAGACACGTGCGGGTGCATGGCGCTCGTTCCAGACACTGGTACGCGCTCAGAGCCCACAAATTGGGTTTTATTTCCTTCATAGAGTACAACTGGTTATTTCATGGATAAATAAATAAATAAATGAATACAAATGAATGAGTGAATATAACCATTTAATAAATCAATCTAATTCATAATTATAATTAATAATAACACAAATTAAATCATGTACACCTGAAAGGACGTTTGACCAATCAACACACCTAGGTATTTAAACACATGAAGAGGGTGTTCGGCAGAACAATTTGCAAAAAAGTGGAGGACAGTTGCCATAGACTATGTGCTCCTGCCTTTTAAAGATGAGGTTATGCGCCATTCTGATTGGTTTATTATATGACAAGCCTCTAGGTAATTAAGCGAGTTTGGACAGCCCATTTGCTCAATGCGCTGGCAGAAAGTCTGTTTTTCTCACCGTCAAAATAACAAAATAGACTTGGTCACACCCACAGTCATGTGTTGCGCCTAATGCCAAACGCTTTAGACCACGTTGTTAAACTAGGGCCTAACGAGTTCAAGGTGTTGACTTGGTCTCCAAGTTCCCCAGATCTCAACCTGATCAAGCGTCTATGGGATGCGCTGAACAAATGAGTCCTATCCATGCAGGCTCCTCCCTCACTATATAGTATATACATGAAACTCAGGACACAGTTTTGCTCCTTGTTTCTCCAAAAAAGTCAAAATAAAATAACTGCTGAATCTTTTCACATCTTTGTATGCGACTTCTTAACAGATTAATGGAGAGTAGGATCAATAAGGGTTTCGATAAATGGTTCCATTTTCCTAACGACACCCATCCCTGTTTACGAATAACTATAAACTGAAGGTAAACACAAGGAGTCTTAACCCTGAGAGCGTGTGTGAAATGAAATGGAACATTTTCCATTTAAAGGCAAATCTTGAAACTTACAGGACCTAAAGGATCTTGATGCAGATAACACATGCTGAGAAACAATTTGCATAGCTGCCTAAGACTTTTGCACAGTACTGTATACTGTATATTGGACACTGTACCAGTATATACTGTACACCACATATTGCTCCAGTATATACTAGTATACACCATGCTATTTCTTATAGCAGTATGCTGTATAGGATCCAGTATGTGACAACATATACCATGTAACTGTGTCCCTTTCTTCTGTTATGCAATGCAGCATTTCAGACAGACAGCTTTACCTGCATACTGGAATATTTAGCCAGAGTAATACATTATCCACGTGTTTTTGGCCTACTGGAGAAATTCATGGAAATCCTTCTGGGCACAATGAGTTTGCAGACAGTATAAAAAGACACAAAATGCAATTCAGATGGTTTAACTTAATCAACTCTCTTGCCTTGTTTAGAGAACTTTCCTCCACCATGTCTTTTGCCAATTCAAATGTAATTACATAGTTATTACATAGTTGCTAAATAGTAATTACATATCATTACTCAAAGAATGACATTTATGGCTGCTTTCCATTGCATGTTCAAAATCATAATAAAACATCACTTGAGTGAGTGAGGAGTGAGAAATTACTATGAATGACACCATGCTTTTGCTATTGCTGCCGATAACTGTGACTTTTAAGGGTTGAAGTGTGGCGTTTAGTGGGGCTCTGCTTTCAGCTGATGAGAGCAATAGGGAAGGACTCTTTTTGATCTTTCGCGTATGGCATATGGTGTACAGGTGCCATTTTCCACCATGACATTTGGATGGTGTGATAGACAGCGGGAATGCCTTGATATTCCTTAATAGGATTTAACACTAAAGGCCAAGCCAAACCAAGGGACAATGAAACCACTGACATTTCTTCTCTCGCCGTTTGATCAATAACACCAGCGAAAAACGGACATGGTCCACGAGCAGAATGTTCTCAATCCTCAAAACTGCTTTCTTCTTTACTGTTTCGTGTGACTGCTCTTAGCCCAACCACTTAGAATTCTGTCCCTCCCTGGGGTTAACGTGGGTCCCAGATTTACAGATGTTTTCAGTAATGTGCCTTTGTTCATCATCAGGTGTTGAATGTACCTTCATGGCCAGTGTTCCCAAAAGTAATTTAACCTACTTGCCACCATGGATGTGTCCTGAGCCTGAATAAGTCTTCTAAGAGAAACGTCCAAAAAGTACTTGGACATTTGTGCCATTTTTTGTGCCTGTTAGCATAAAAACATGTTGAGTTCATTTCATTAAGACAGCCAAAGTGGTCTTTATACAGACCACTCAAGGATTGTCATTTCCTTTAAATCACTTCTGAGCTCAAAGATCCCCACAATGAACACAGGCTTAACAGCATTACTGTAAGAAAAAGACCCCTAGACTGTGATGTTTAAACCTTTACAGCACCTTTAGTGTCCGGTGATGGTTAACCTTTAGCACATAACATCACATGGTTGTGCCACCTGACTACTTTCCCTTAAAGCATAGCATCACACCAGTGTGATCTGGAACGTTCAGCAACAAACATTCTAACACTTCTAAATGCTGACAATACAGTGTTTACAATCAGTCTATACCTTTTTTACATGTGGGCTGCACTTGAACAGCTGATGCACTGACTGACGGTTGGAACGAGCCTTGTGCAGGATACTCAAAAGCACAACACATACAACCATTACAGACAAGCGACACTGTACAAGAAATCTTGACATGCATCAAAACAACACTGGTAAACGACCCTGCAGAGCTGTTGTTTTGGTTACTCACCTTTATAAACCGTTTTATCGAGTATTTATCGTCCCCCATATTCATTCACAGCTACTATGGCACCGTAACCATAGCAACTACAGCTTATGTTGTTGTACAACAAACATAATCATCCTGTCAAACAAATAAAAGTCAAACGAGTGACACCAGCATCGAGGTGAACACTGTCTCACTGATGAGGCGATGACTAACTGCTCTGGGGTCAGATGGTGCAACTGGGGCGAATACAAGAACAATTCACAACACAAAGTAATGGTTTATCGATTTTAAGTGTGGAATGCTGGTGCATGAGCAAAAAAACTCACACAGCAACAGGTTAAACAAAACTCCCCCGTTGATGGGTTAATAGTGGTAGTGGAAGGATAGTGTCTCTGTAAGAATGTCTGCTGGACACATTATCTTGAGTGTTCCTTGAAGCATAAGCAAATGTACTTGTAGACATAATGTTATAATAATAGCAACACATTTTCTTCTGGCAAACAACACACGAGTCAGAGAGCAGTTGTTGTCAAAGAAACGTTAAAGCAATGTGGGAAAAAAAGTGCAATGCTTTTTATTTGGTGCGCACACACTTACAGCCTTGGCTTTAAGGACGGTACTTCAAAAGGACTGGACTCCACCTGCTAAGAGGAGCCAATGGTGGGGGTTGGGGGGCGGGGGGGGGTGTACTAATCATCATATATTAGTCAGACTGTCACATGATCGTCTGTGGGACCTAATGATCAGTCGTGGCATTTAGCACCACACAAATCATGCCAATGAGTCCCAGGGGTTAGGGAGGACCCCTGCTGGCAACAGTGTTTATGCAGAAAAGGGCATGCTAAGATGATAAAAATGTAATAACAGTTACAATTTCAGATTATAGCAACAATATTATAACTCTAGTCTCTCTACAAAAAAACTTATTTTTCACTGACCCACATGTAATTGATAAGCCAAGACATGTTTGGAGTCCAGCTTTTGTTTCTTAAGTTTAGATCTGGACGTATGGAGCAAACATGAGAAGGCAATAGTCACCCAAATTGTTCCCATAAAAAATACATCATCAAAACTTCTCTGAGCTTTCTCAAACCTCATTCAGCCCTTCATTAAGGTGGAGCAGATGTGAGGATGTGGTTTAGGACACAGTATAACTTACCTCATCACCTTGGATAACACCAGGGCTGGAGAGGACTAATCTTGGATCATTTTACTCTGTATTTTTGATTGTCTTCATCAGGAAAACTTATTGCAGATCATCACTCCTACTCCTGAGGTGGTTTGTGAAAACAGACACTGTTGTCTAAAACAGTTACCCAGTTACTCCGTCCAGCTAAAAGGAGAACTTTTGTTCATTTTTGCAGCACATAGAAAGGCATACTGTGTCCTGGACCACATTTACAAGTCAGGACCATCTTAATGAAGTCAAAGTCAAACTTCTGGCAGAGCTCTGAGCTGCAGCAGCTAACTGTGCTCCAGGGAATACAGTGATAAAACTGTACTTATGTGAATTTTATCTTGGTTTGTATCCCTTTTCCTTCCCAAGTTATTAATAGATGTGTTTCTATGTGCCTTTTTGTACTCTGTAAAGTCTGGAGCCATGCTGTCTCATCTTACTGTATACGTTTCTATAGCTGAGATGACCACAAAGTTTACTTTGACATTGACTTTGACTAATGAAGAGCTGGATGTGGTTTGAGCAGGTCAAGAGAACTTTAGGGAAAATCGATTGACTATTGACTTCTAATGTTTGTTAGTAATTTCAGCCTCACAGCTCTAGTTCTAAACTAAAGAAGCAAAACAAATTTTTTTTCCCGAAAACAGATCCAAGGCTAGAACATGGGCTTCAGTGTTGTATGTGGTCATCACAACAACAGTCACAGAAACACACAAACCTTTCAAAAGAAGAATAAGTGCATCTCTATTGATCAAGCTCAAAAGACGGTAGCAGGAACTATATATAACCTCAGTCACGCAAATGCTGGCCTTGATCAGCCTGGGCCATTCCATCTGGTACTGTGGGATAATCGATTTGCATTCTCTTCCCAGCAGCTTTAAGGCAATGGTGCTGCTTGGGTAGGACAGGTACAATCATGGAAGATAATTCTCCTACACTAGAGCATAAGTCTGTCTAGAATAAGCCCCCGAGAGCTTCCCCAAGAGGATTCTCAAAGATAGAAGTGATTATATACCCCCAACACTGAAACTCTCGAGCAAACTTTTCTATTAGGTTTCAGACCCCTAATTTGTTTTCCCCCCCTCACAGTCATGGCTGAGGTTAGCGTGCTCCGAAAGACATTTCAAAGCAATAATGGTGAGCTATTGTACGGTCTTTTTCACCCTGCTTTGAAATGTGATGAAAGGCTTGGTCAAATGCCCCTATCAAGGCTCACTCCTTTTGTTCCAGGGACATCTCCAGAGCTAAATGATCCTTGAGGTAAGACAAGATGTGCCCTTTGACGTCAGTATTGTCCTCTAACTTGACAGGGTAGTCCCCAGGCATTGGTCGCATGTCATCACAGAGCTTTGTCCAGGACCGGCGAGACAAACTGGGACTGTGTGAATAAATGTGAGTGCCCCCCCCTTTACATGTACTGTGGTATGGTATGACTCCAGTCACAAAATGTATGTGCATCCACAACTGGACAAGAGTCCAGTGATCCTGTCTTTGGAGCTCTTATTTATGGACTGTGGAGTGAGTTTCCTTGGCTGGCATGCTCATGTGACCACTTTGGGGGTCATTTTCGTGCTCACTCGCAAATGACTCAACAGTTTGCTGATTGTTGCTGTCTGGGATTTTAGCTTAACGCTTAGAACTCAGAGTGTATTAGTAAAATGTTTTCAACAAATAAAAACGGTGTAAAACAGTCTAAAACCGGTGTTTGCTCTCCTACACACTCGGCCGCTCTCCAGACCCCCTCCCTCTGTGGGTTTTCCCCACCCACTTGTGGGTCCAGACTATCCTGAAAGTTCTCCCCGGTTCAAAGATCTTATTTTTTATTTTTTATTTTTTCATTTGTTTCTACGACGTAAATGAAAAGAAATGTGGGCATTTTTCTTTCTTTATGGGCATTTGTATGTGACACCATTTTTAAAACCCCAGTAGCAGTTATTTTTATTATTACATATTACATATTATTAGTACAATAACTTTGGTGTTACATGACATAGGGACACCAAACAAAGCTCAGCATGACATCTGACACAAACCGGGGGAACTTCCATATAAGGAGTTGTTTAGTCGTATGATGACCATTGCTCTGCTGGTATGGATCCGTGCAGTTCATGTTCTAAGAGTTAAACAGCAAAGGCAAAATATATTTCCAGAACTTTTTTGGCCTGAGTGAGCTGGCAATATATTAGCATACTGTCTTGAAGGACAGACACTGATGTGCGGTAATGTACTGTGTGGGTTTGTGTTCAAAAGGGCCACTAATGGCTCTTCTGTCTGGCCGTGCTGAAACATTCCTTTTGGTGCCATGGCATTCTGGACCTGCCTCAGGTTCAGTCAAAGTGTTCTTTGAGGAAGGTCAGTGGCTTTTCTTACATGGGTGGACGATTCATTGGTTGCAAATGCCTGAATGCACACAAACCGGCACCTAGTAAATGTTAGTGCTGGAGGTAGGCTTATCCATGCTGGGTTTTTTTTTTATGTTTTATCCATCATTGCAACTTTTGCTAACAGTTTTACTGGTCTATATGTCTTTGTGTCTGTCCAGAGGGTGGCTTTTGAAGCCATCAGATGAACATTCTTTTCTGAGCCAAGCTAATGCTGACCTGCATGCTGAATATATATATATATGAAAGAAATAATTTGATTAATACCAATTTATTGAAATTGAATGTGATCAATACTGTTTAATCACATTAAATCACAAATAATTACATTACTTGCGATTACCTGAAATTGAATATGATTAAAGCGTATTAATCATTCTGATCATTTGACAGATCAAGTATATATATCCATGAAGGCGAACATACTAGGGCTGTTAAAATAAGTTTAAAAAAGAATTTAAATAATTAATTGCAATTGTGATAAATTACATTTTTATGTGGTTTATTGCAATCAATCATCCTAATTGTTTAAATTGGACACATTTTTCATGACATGTCCATTAAGAGGCTGTATGTTCCACCCAACGAGGCTCCCAGGAGAACCTAGAGCCTTCCACTTTGCTTTTGCTTTTGTTGGTTTGCTGCTTGTTGATTTATCCATGCTGTCCAGTATAGCCTGATGAAGATGCTAAAGGTATCACTTTAAAAGCCATTTAAAAGCAGCATTTGAATGAGAGGGCATCATGGATTCCATCAGACCAAATTGCAGAATCAAAATTTTCAATCTATACCAGATGTTTTTAAGTCAATGAGGAAATATTTTATGGAGATATTTAAATCATCTTTCACATTTTTGTCCTGTTTTTGCCATTTGTAAACATTCAAAGTGGAAAACGTCGTGAAAAATTTAAAAATTTATTTGAATGTACTCAATTAATAGTTATCTTTACTTTATGTGGAAGTTCTTTGAGCTTTAAAACTGTTCTTTGCAGTCTTGCACCCCTAATACAAAAATGGATCTGTAAAGAATCATTCCCTGAGAGTGATTCCTCTACAAAGCTTTCATAGAACTCTTTTTGGCACCTTTTGTTGTAACCAGATAAATGAAGCATATTCAATTCAGTTAAATTCAATTCTTCCTTGTCTGCCTTCTCACCAGTTCCTTCTCAAATCTGTTTAAGTCTGCACACCTCAATCCAACTGCATCTCATCCTGCATTCAGAGAAGTGGAGCCACCAGAGGCTGAGAACTTTATTAGTCACAGCAGGGGCTCTCGAAGACCTCTAACACACATTTAACTTCCTAAAAATCCAATCCCGGCGGAGACATTAGCACATCTGAAAGTGAAATTGCGCCAATCTGGAGTTTTAATTAGGAGCCTCAGCACATCCTCGAGGCCTCGGGAGTGTGGAACAATCACATGTCGACGAAAAGAGGCTTTTAACTCGCTTCTGCGGCCTCCGTTGACATCTTTCTTTGGGTAACAAAAAGTGTCCACAAGCTGCTGTGAAATGTCAGCGCGTTGTCACAGGGATCAGAATCCGCACAGCTGAGACTTCCCAATATTTGTAACCATGGGAGGAGTACAGCTAGCTCACAGCGGGACGCCTGCGTGCAGAGACCCCAGCACGTCCCACCACAGAGGCTCAGTCGAGGCGTTAAATAAGTGAGTGCACCTGCGCCCCATCTTAGCCCACTTCCGGGAGCGGGATAGATGGATGGCCTGTAACTGTGTGCGGAGGCTGGGGAGCGGAGAGGTTAGGCGCAGATGTAATTCCATGTGTGGCTGAATCAATCCGCTATAGAAAGGCAATTATTTCCATCTTAGATTCTTTCTAATGATGGGATTGGTCTGAAAAGGGCAAGAGCAATGCAGTCACTTCCAAGGCTGTTAAATGTCACCAGATGGATATCTAAATAAACACAGCAATTCTGAAGAACCAGCATAGCAAAAAAATGCACTGTGTTTTCATTTCTGTAATAAACAGAAAGAAAAATGCGTATTGAAATGTCGTGGAGAAGACGAAGCCAGCCAGCCAGCCTCGCCTGCTGGAAATATTTCATGTTGCTAAAAATACGCCCTGTGTCGCTACCCGCTATCTGCTCTGCTTGGGTCTCAGTTCATATTTCATTTTGGATTTGGGATAAGACCTGAGGAATTATCGTGGAAACAGAGGGTGATTTGTAATATTGACTGTGTTGGTGAGGGGCTGCCAGTGTTCATAGTTGAATGTAGTGCATTGAGTTTTGTGTCTGTTACCATTAACTGATTAAGTTTGACTAAAGACAGTTTGCTCAATCAATAAAGCATATAGACTCTCCCAGTGAAACTGAGGAAATCTGTTCACTCTTCCATATGCTTTACAAATGTCCTGCCATTCCGTCCAGTTTTTGTTGTCCCTAAGTTTGTGACATTCATGGGCTTTCATTTACAAAAAAGTTCATATTTACACCATTTTCCAATCGGCAAGCTGTCTATGAGCACTAGGATGGGCTCTATTCTCCCCACCACCCTTGTTAAGGATAAGTGGTTGAGATAATGGAACCAGAGGGATGGATGACCATTTTACCAACTCTTTTTATTTCTTAGACCAGTGTTTTCCCAGCCCTGGTCCTGGAGACCCCCCATTGTAGCATTTTCCTGATCCTGATCCAACTAATCAGCTAATCAGCTAATGGAACTGGTGTGCTAGAGCAGGGAAACGCAAATATGCAGGACATTACATATATACTGTATATATATATATATATATATATATATATATATATACAC
>JBBPCZ010000037.1:13354455-13364667 GCA_037974445.1 Brycinus macrolepidotus | reverse complement strand
GCTTCAGTGAGCTTCAGTGACTGTTACTCTCCATCTCTCCACACAGGCGTGAGGTGTTCGTGTTCCGTGTTCCACTGTGGCAAATCAGTGGACTGGTACTATGGGCCGGATAGCCCCAAACAGTAGCTTGGCTCGTGAGTCCAAGTAAAGTTCTCAGCAACACGGGTTCATTCATGCAGGAAGATTGGATTTCCTGGAACCTCTCTAGTTTCGTGTTGGACTGCTAAGTTTGAGTTTGGAGCTCAGGGAGCTCATTTCTTCTGTGGATTTTCAATAAAAGACTTCTGTGTTCCTAACTCTGGTTCTGCAGTGTGTCCTTTCAGGGAGCCCGGCATGACAGTTCTGAAAAAACAGACATGTAAAATAACTCTTACAACACACTGCCATAAAGCAGGGGATACTTACTTAGTTCAGTGACTTTAACTTTTTTTTCATATAATTATTTATTTCACAACTTTGCATTTTATTTCACAGATTAATGAACAAACATTCACTTTCGGATAGCCTTATTTGCTTGCAGTATACAATTTATGTTAGCACCAAGCTAACAGTGGTTTAGTTTTTGAAGCATTTGAAAGAACAGCATTTACATGATAGATATTTCATGTTATATATTGGGAGGTTTACAGGCTACTGTCAGAGAAATGTTCTCTGTAGCTCAGCTTCGTGTCTTTGTGGTGTGTTCGAGTGCAAATTTTTACAGGAGATGAGAGGTGATGGTGAACTGATGGAAGGCCGTCATAGTTTTCTCTTGTTCTTCTTTGTGCATTGTTTCTGGACCTTGGGCCAAACCCTTTTCTCAAAACTATTGTAAAACAGAGTTTTGGACTTCAGAAAGTGTGCTTGTAACTGTCTGTGAAGGAGCTTTTTGGGGGCAACAAACACTTTAGACATCTGGTTCCTATTACCACCACTGTGAACAATTCTGGAAAGCAACATTTCCCATCAAATCACTCATTTCTTACAGAAATTTGGTGGAATTTCTCTTTATGAATATTTATCTTCTGAACAGCACCTGATTATAATCATGGATGAAATCAGATTTGAAACCTATGAAGAGACCACATACACAGTGCTGGACACACACAGGCTGCTGGAGATATGAGCACATGCCAGGTTTCAAAGAAGCAAGTTAGGAGTTCAAGTAAGGGCTGGACGTTCATCAGACTAATTAGAGAACACGATAGTGAGGAGTTCAAGAGGGTTGTGATGGTAGACCATTCAGTAAAATTTTGGGAGCTTCTAAGTGAGGTCACAGGAGAACACTTAGGTGAGGCTTATCATCAGGACAGAAGGGTAAGTGACTAATACAAATGGGTCTGAAGCAATCAAGCAGGTTCATAGGCCAGGAGGAATCACAAAGCCACGCTGGAATGGTCATAATCTACTTGCAAAAACTACATTAGTACTAAGTTATGAGAAGTTCTCATAATCAAATTTGCCATTACTTGTTTATTGTTCAACTGATTTTCACCTAATTTGTTTTATTATAATCAACAGATGTTTCTGTTTGTTGCTATCATTTAAACTTCCAATTTACATGCTGTTACATTTATAAAATGCCTCAGTTTCAACAGCTGGCTCTAAAAGAGCTGTCAAGTTGAAATAATGAAGCTGATAACAGCAATAAGAGCTGACCAGATGAAGGAATATTTGGATTTATGTGTTTATCTGATGCTTACAGTATAGTGGTGGTAGTGATGGGATCCCAAAGAGAATAGAGAAGCTCAAATATACACTCAACATGATTTATATTTTATATGATTTTCCTAAAGGTTAATGTTAAACTAAAGTTGGCAGTTTTGTTATAAATGGCGATGTTATATAACTGAACAGGATGTAATACTGTCAAAGCTACCACTGTAAATTAAATGGTGACTGTGCTTAATTCTAAATTCAAATTCCACGTGCCCCCCTCTTGCTGGCCCCTATTTTATCCCAGCCTTTGCTGCATTTTCCTCGTCAAGGTGATTGCAGAAATTTTGCAGCCGGTGTGGTTCATGCCCGATGCCCCGTGTCCAGGTTCCCATAGCTATCAGGCTCTTTGAGCCTGCACACAATAGAAATCTTCAACCTGGCCTTTTGCTTATCAGTGGGGAAGAATGGAGGAGTCACTCTGGATTATGTGGCTGAAAATTCCCTGAAGGCTCCCATTCATGCGCTGAATAAGTGCCATGAGAGCGTCGTCGCAGTTTATTGACCTCCTGCTAAGATGTGAAACCTAGTTTCCTTTTCATTGCGGGCCGGACCCCCTGCAGGATCTTTTATATTTTAGTGTTGGAAATGCACGGACGGAGCGTCATGAGCACCGGGCGCGTTCTGCCTTTTTAAACAGGATTATGATGGAGTGATTACAGTCTAGGACCACATAAATCACTGTATGGACTTAATTTAATTAGCCCACACTTTTCTATTGAATCAAACCAAGTGGAGGTACATAAAATGCAATTGCAATTGGAACAAAAGGTCAAAACCCAACTTAAATTAAATGGAGGACATTTGTGAATTCTTCTGAAAAAAGGATTGTTTTTTCCATAAGTGAATTTCACCTACATAGATCATATACACTGCCCCCCTCCCCCCCCAGTTTAGTCATGTTCAGTTCCACCTACTTGCTAGAACCTCCCCAATCACTAAGACGGGATTGTACCATGAAGCTCCACTGCATCTGCTTATGCATCATCACTAAACATGCTTGAAGGTGAACACTAACTCCCAATTCTGTCAGCCTGTAGAAGTCCATGCTGGCTAGCACTGCAGCGGGGGGAGTTTGGATACATCCCTGGTATGGTAATTTATGGCACATGTTAGTGCAGAATTTTTATTTATTTGCTGAGTTAATACTGGAAAACTTTGTAACACACATGCAACATATGGAAAAAGTGAATGATTAAACAATGTGTAAATGTGTCTCCTGTATAGGACATGGATGTGGACAAAACATTACCTCAGAGTATGTTCAAAGGTCATGTTTTGTCCTCACTTTTCCACTGAATCAAATCAAGTGGACATAAAATACATAAAATCCAGTTGAAATTGTATACAGCCCACCCCCTATATATACACCCCTGGTTCATCTTAGGAGTGTGTTACTTGATAAATCTATCAGTTACCTGCTTTACAGAAGGATGGCTAAGTTGAAAGAGCGGTCATTTTGGGAAACGTCCCGTACCAATTGAGCCTTTTGCGCCAGCTTGGTAAAGGCCTCTCTTTCATGACTTCTTTTCAAGGGGCTGAAAATATCTTGGCCAATTCTCCTCATTAATGCCACTTGAGAAAGTTCTCCAGAGCCACCCGAGCATTCTGACTTTCCCTTTGAGCTGGAAGTGCCTGCTGAGGTGCCCTGGCAACCTTTTGAAAGTGTCCCGAGAGCCGGCGCCGCGCTGGAATTCTTTCAGCTGCCTTCAATCAAGTGAAATAATTTCGAAAAGTTTGATTAAATCTTCTGTCATCGTTTGGGATTTAGAGAGAACCGCGCTGCGGCTGTCGGGACCCGTTCAGCCCTGTGACCCAGTTTCCCTCCGGGACACGAGAGACTTTATTTATCCCACCTCAGGGACCATTACTCACCCCTGACACACAGGGGATAAATAAAAGCGCATTGTAAGGGCCCATGGCATCAACACAGCTCGTCTCTCCGCGGCAAGATAATTAATAATATCGAACAAGAACCCTGAGCCAGCAGAAAGTCTGCAACGGTCTGTGCTTCATATCAGTGCGTGAGGGAGTGTGTGACTGACCGCAGGCTGACCAGTTTGACTGGCACTTGACTGGTATCTATTATCTGCCCTGTGCTAATCTTACCCAGCGTCATGTAAGACTGACAGGTTGCTTTTTGGCCACATGACGTGACCTTTTGGGTTGTTTGAAAGAACAGAGATAATACAAGTTATCTTTTAAGAAGAAAACTACAAATGGGGAGGTGTGACAGTGTGTTAGCATTATCATGCTTATTTATTTATTTATTTTCCCCCAGTTTAGTCATGTCCAAGCCCACCCTCTGGCTAGGACTCCTCTGATCACTCGACGGCACCAACTTCAGGGCTGCGACATCACAAACACCTCTCGGCCTCATTTTGATTAGCTTTTATTATATGTGCTCTCCTCATTAAAGGGCCCATTCAGCAAAACACATTTTCTAACTTTATTTTTTAATAGAAGAGCTGGATGTAGTATGTTAACATTGTCACAGTTTCAAAGCATACCACACACTTCCCAGCCTGTTCTGAATAAATTCCTTTCGTGATGTCACAAAAATTGGGTGGTCGTACCCTAGTGGGTAAAACAGTTGCCTGTGAATCCCAGATGACCACAAAGTCGCGAGTTCAAACCATGCTTTCTACCATTGTGTCCTTAAGCAAGACACTTAACCCTCAGTTGCTCCAGGGGGACTGTCCCTGTAACTAATGATTGTAAGTTGCTCTGGATAAGCGTATCTGCCAAATGCCCCCTTTACAAAAACAGACAAGTTTACAAATATCCATCTATTCGTTCTGCAGCAGTTGAGACCTGTTATAGTTACAAGGAGTGTTGCAACCCAGCCTGCTTTCTGAACGAGGCAAAAATACGGCGCAGCCAACCAGAAAAGAGATTAATTACATATTAGTCTTAAAGCTATAGTAAACAAAGCAGCCAGTTTAATACTAAGTAATAAAAAGAGGTTGAAGTGTTTTTGTGAAAGAATTAAGCCTGTTTCTGGTGCATAAACCCAGATAATTGCTACATTTGGAAATAAAATGCAAGAAAACCTAAACTTTTGGATTTACAGTGTATGCTTGTGTATAAACATGTTCACATGAAGTAACTTGTGCTTGAGAAGTTTCTCTCAGCCACTTGATTAAATATGCTTTACTATGCGTGGGAGAAATCAGTATGGTAAATGCATAAGCCCAGAGAAATGACTCAACACCGGCCTAGACAGGTCTTTATTATGCAATTGCCATAAACTGACATTTCATTTACAATCTTTTGACGTTGTATTAACTGACAGAGTGCAGAGCTGAACAGTGGGCCCAAGGAATTGGTCTTCCATTCCGAACACTGAGGGACCATGTAGTGCTAAACTGACCAATCAGACCCATTTATACATGCAATCATGCCTGCACGCCACAGCTAAAGAACATGAGGCAATTGTGGACCACTTAATACGAGCATATTATAGACCTTCCTGATTTTGGTGGCAAAGTAGTGAGCCCAGCTCCGGAAAGGCTGTTTTGATGTCTCTCCGGTTGTGAATCACCAAGAGAAAATAAATGACCCGGCTGAACAGAGGAGGAGGCGGTAAGTGTCTGGAAATAATTGGCCTGCTCATGGACCATACAGAATCCATTGATGGGAACTGAAGCATTCGTAATGCTTTCAGGTGCAAAGCGTTATGATCTGCCTTTTTTGTTGTTGTTGTTATTATTGTTGTTGTTGTGCAACCTCATTCACATTCAGGCTGAAGCTTGAAGACTTCCCAATACTAATCTGTAAGACCCAACTTCTGAAATAGTGGGAGACCTGGGTGAGACTGATCTGAGGGAAAGTGATGGATATCTTCTGTAGGTAAAAGGATGAGAACATTCAGCGGGATTTACTCCTTTAACTGCAGGATCATAATTCAGGTATAAATCTTAAGACTTATTATTCATTGTACCAGTTAATTCCGACCTTGAAGTGTGACTGGCTGAGAAGCATTCTATGAGTGATAAAATCTCCTCGGGTGTTCTGTCTGGCTTTTTAAAATCCTCTTCTCTCAATTTTTTATTTCCTGTTTTGACTTATAATATTTACATACCAAAAACAATTTTTACGTTTTATAACCCCTCAGAATGAAACAGGCTGTTTTTGGTAATGTTTCTTTAAGACTGATATATGTGAACGAGCTCTGATCTGATTGACTTTCCTGTAACTTCAGCGTGAATGGGTGAAGTTAAACTGCTGTAGATTGGAGGCGGGTATATGTATATGTAAACCAACACCCCTGTCAACAAAACAAAGCTATAGTCCCGTCGACAAAACAAACCCCCTTTGACAAATAAAATCTATATCTCTATCTACACTCCCACTACCCCACCAACAAAACTATGGCTCCATGGACAAAGAATCTCCTGCTCCCCCAATGCCTCGTCGACAAATCAACTCCTCCACTGACAAACATCCCGTCAATGAAAAAAAAACTATAACAATGTCGACATACCAACTCCCCTGTCAGCAAACCATCCCCCATCTATGAATCAAAATTATAGCCCATCAACAAACCAACCAGTTTGCTGACAAATCAAAACAACTACTCCGTCGACAAACCAATCACCCACCAACAAATCCAAAATTCAGCCCCATTGACAAACCAGCTTCCCCTCTTCTATTGCCAACAAATAGAAACTTCAACAAACTGAAACTATAGCCCCATCGACAAACCAACCCCCATCTACAAATCGAAATTACAGCCCGTCAATAAACCATCCACCTCCCAACAAATCAAAACTTCAGCGTCGTTAACAAACTACCCCTACCCGCTGACAAATCAAACCTAGCCCTGAATATTTTAAGATCTTAAGGATTCCTGTGGTTAGAGCCTGAGGCAGTGTAAAGTTCACCTCAGTTTTATCAGATTTTGCTGAATATATTTTTCTTCAGTCAGTCTGTAAAGTGTTGCGCAGCCCATCTTGTTTATTGATTTGCGTTCTGATTGTTTCTGGTAAACTCCAGTTTGTTTAAAGTTAAGTTAGCTTTCCCCTGAAAGGGTTTCTTAGGGGCAACGACAGGTCCTGACCTTAATGCAGACCTGCTGTCACACTTCCCTTCAGAATGCGACCAAATGGGCTCCAGTGTGAAAAATCTTTTAAAAAGTTATCTAATAAGCTAATTTTTAAGTACAGTAAATGAATAGGCTGCAGTCAAACCACTTATTACTTAGCAAAAGGTGCTCAGTGGAATAGAACAGTTATTGTGAAAAAATGCCTCTCAATCAATCAGATTGTGCTGTTTAATATGAGGTAGGTGTGTGTCTATCTACAGCCCTGGACCTTCAGCTTCATGACATGAACAGTATGTCACAGTACAGCTTTACCTCTAATGTATTACTGCATAAATAATAATTATAATTTTTTGGTTACTACCGCGATAGCAGTGTGCAAGTTATGCGGTTCTGGAAGTGAGGAACTGAAGCGTGGGCCCACGTTCAGGTTGTTGCACTTCAATGGCTTAAGGAACATTCCAAAAGATCATTACGCTGCCTTGCCTTCATAAGTTCAGCAGTGCAAGTACTAAAAAAGATAATGAGACTTCTGGGGCCGAACGAGTCTCTGCGGCTCAGTGGTGTACTTTGGACTGGATGTCCTTTTTTTTTTTTGAAGAACATCTTTCTTTTCTGTGTGGACAAAATTTGGTGATTTTGAGTGTAATCCAAATAATCAAGTCAACAAATAAACAAATAAACACAAACAGAAGGCTTGTTATGACCTGTTGTGTTTTTAATTATCATACATTATTGTGTATATTATGGAATTGTCACATCTCATTTGGAAAATGGCTCATAAATTGGGCCACCCAGCTGGAGATGATCGCTGTGATGTTTTTGGATTCGTAAAAAGACAAACTTAATTCATGGACAGCTTCTAAATGAAAGTGAGTCCAGTCTGTAATTAGTCTTGGGCTGCGTTTTGGGGATGTGAATTAGCATACCTTTGAACACCTTATCAAATAACTGCATTTAGGCGATGGTCGGTGAAAGCTGGTCTTATGTACAATGATGGCCCAACCTTGAACCTTCTGAGGGACTTCGCAGATGACTCCTATACTGTATCTCCTCCATGAATCCAGACTTAAAGTCTCATCCAGCTCTATAGCATTCAACTCCATCTTTTTATGTTCCAAAAATCACTTTATTTCTGTTGTTGCAAATGAAAGGCTTTCTGAAGCATTATGAAGACAGAGTGGAGGTTCATTGGCTTCTTATTTCAGCGTGTCAGAAAGGTCTTTTATCAAGCAGCTGCTGGATCTTCTGAGATGTGCTGCTGTCATGCCGTTAACGCAACCTAAATGGCCCATATCATGAACATTTTGCATGATTTTTTTAGATAATACTTAGATGTACCATGTAAACACTTTTTAAAGTTTCAAAATGCACCTTTCCCTCTTCTATCCTTACTTCCCCTATATGGCAACTTAACTACAAAAAAAGCCTGTTTCTAATTTTTCATGGTTATGAAACCATGAATAAAGTTACATGTGACTGCCTATTCGGTCTACAGTTGCTGCTCAGTCATGTTGAAGAGATAATAAGTGTAATAAACTGAGCAAATAACAGCACTGCCCTTAACACTGGTTATTGGAACAGAAGATGTGGGAAGATGTGCTGTCAGGAAGCGAATACATCACTACGACCATCAGAAGTATTCCAACATCCTTTTGTCTACAAAAAGCGCCTGTTTTCAAGTCCTTATAGTTACAACTGCTGATGTCACAACTGCTTTAGCAAAAAGCCTTTTTGATTTTAAGACACAAAGAAATGTGGGAAATTGATTCTGCAAAAAAAGGACACACTGTATAAATAGAAATACAGGAAATGTGGGATATTGCCCCCTTAATGGTGGTCATTGACCTACTGACCTGAGATCTGGTTGTAGAGACCAGGTAAACCTTCAGTATTCTTCATGGCAGGCGTATAGATGGTGTACTGGTGGACCTCAGGTTTGAATTCAGCCCCAGACCCCCTACGGGATCTGCTTTCAGAAGCAATCACAGGCCCGCGGTGGCAGGAGGCCTCCTAAAGCAGTAATGGCTATTTGTAAGGGAGGATAAACAGTGTGCTCTGAGCAGCGGCCGTCTTGTTGGTGGGAGATTAGAGAGAGGAAACACGTGTCAGTCTAGACAAGGAGAGCCGTGTCAAGGAAATGGCCACTGTAGAAGAGCCAGATTTGCCACGATTCGACCCGGGTCTCAAGTGGAAGGAAGGAAATTGGCTTTGAGGGAGGAAATTAAATCAGTCTGAGGCCACAGAGAGTGAGGTACATTAGCACACATTAACAGCGTTTTTTTTAACTGGACGGACAGCAGAGGCAGAAGATGGAACTTTCCCTTTTTTAACGGAGCGATCATTTCAGTGAGCCTGAGACTCACTGCTGATAATACCTCCATTATCGCAGATTACTGAGGAATAAATGGAGGGAATGACAAGACTGTCCTGGTGTGTGTAACACACTGTGCCGGACTGTGTGTGTCGCAGAGTGTCGGACTGTGCGTGACGTAGAGCGTCGGACTGTGCGTGACGCAGAGTGTCGGACTGTGTGTAACGCAGAGTGTCGGACTGTGTAATTTGTCATTTGTTCTAATTAATGTTTTATCTGATCTACTCAACAGAGTTTTACCCTAAACAAGCCCATTACCTCGAGGTTATGATTGTGAATTTGGCTGATCTGTGGTGAAATAAGGCCAGCGAGGTGAGTCAGGTGAGTCAGGAACGAGGTCTCGCACTGTGTGTAAATGCTCCTGCACTAAAACTGTATAATTCTGCTCTGAACCTTCCTCACCCTCATCACTCTGGATTCAGATTGTTTAAAAAGAAACAGATTTAAGAGTTTTAAGAGCCAGTCTGCCCATTAAAGAGCTTCTGACTGATTAAAGGACTCAAGGTGTGTGTGTGTGTGTGTGTGTGTGTGTGTGTGTGTGTGTGTTTCATGTATTCATTTAACCCACACAGCATGAGCTTCAGGTTATAAACAAATTAATTAAACATTCTTTTAGTTTATTTATTTATCTTTTACTCTTTGTCAGTCAGTTAATTCATTCATTAATTCATCCATTTATTAATTAATGTATTTGTTTATTATCTATTTATCTATTTAGCTATTATTTATTCATTTGTATGTTTTTTCCCACATACATTAATTCATGTAATGATTTATTCTTTCCGAAATGTATCCATTTGCTTGTTTATTTATTTATTATTAATACATTTATTTATATTTCAGTTTATTTAATTATAATTTATTAATTAATTTATTAATTTACTTATTTAACCACTTACTTTGTTTGTTTGTTTGTTTCCAGCCTGTAAAACAAATAGCGCAAATGGAAATCGAGCTGTCTGTAAAGTTCCAAGTGTTTGAGTCATTCATTTCATCTTTGCGAACCTTGAGTTAGGGTGTGAGTGTGTGTGTGTGTTTGTGTGTGTGTGTGTGTGTTTGTGTGTGTGTGTGTGTGTGTGTGTGTGTGTGTGTGTGTGTG
>JBBPCZ010000037.1:13323261-13333803 GCA_037974445.1 Brycinus macrolepidotus | reverse complement strand
ATATATAGTTAGCCAACTATTAGCAGTTTAAAGTTATGACATGGAATCACCCCTGCAGCAAAAATGTTAATTAATAAGCGATAACAATCTGTTTATGGTAATTTCGTGTCACAATATTCCTATGATTACCTGTGTGATTGGCCAGGTTTAGTCTCCTTTCAAGTCATTCTTGATGTTCTTTTTTGAAGCCGTACAGAATTCTCAATAATTTAAGAAATAACAGCATTATAGAAATTTTATATTAATTACAGCTTTCAAAATTGTTTGAAAACTGTAGAATATTAGCATCACCAGAAAATAATTTTTTTACATGCAACAAAATTGACCTTGTATTAGGTTCTAAACCGTTAGTGTTAGATGTGGACAGTATGATGGCAGTCATCATTATGACACATTTCATCACATTCTGTCTAAGACTGTTACATGAATAATTAATGTGCTTTGATGATTAATTGAGTAATTACATGCACAGAATTTATAACAGCAAGCGTTTCATTCATGAGATCCTGCTGGTGTAGGTTTCCTCTCTTTCAGTAATCCACACTTAAGTGATTTAAGCACAGGGGCTCCCCCTGGTGGAGAATGCTCAGACTGCAGAGCATGACTTTATAGAGAATGTAATGAGTGCAGGGTTATAATAATTGCAATAGCGCTAATTACATCACAGTATGGTTTTCAGAGCATAATAAGGATATCGTTTGTGCTGACCAACTGTATGTTTCAATACAAAAGTGTGAAATTAATCCTGTTTTCTTAATAATTCATAAATACATAAGGCCTAATTTAGTTCAGAGCAGTGTTTGAAAGTCATATTTTACATCACGTATTTAGAAAATGTCAAAGTATGACATCAGCTTTTTGCCACATTGCGCACACCTCTGTACAGTGTGTATGTGTGTGTTTGTGTGTTAAGGGACGTGGTAATGAGATTCATCTGTGTTGTAACTGAAACAGATGGCTCTGAACTTTCTAAGCCCCTGGCTCTCTTCAGCGCCCCCTCGGCTCCTATCCGTATCTGCGGCGGTGTGACGGATCCAATTTTTCCTTCCCCGTCATTAAAGTCCGCTTGGGACAGACGAGCAGGCGAGATCTTCAGGAGTTCCCTCTTTAATTTTGAGGCTCCACAGAAGAGTTTACCCTCTATTCTTAGATTGCCCTCGGTGCTCTCGAGGCCAAACAAGAAACAGTACTTCGCATGGTCCCGGGTCAAGGCGGCTGAAATGAGCTGCTCAAGAGGATGAATCGCTCGTGGCACCTCAAAATGAAAGAGCCTGGAATGAAAGTGACCTCTTTGGCTCCTTTTTTGAGAAGCCCGGTTAAAAGATGCAACGATATTCTGATGCTCATTGCAGGGGGTGGAGGGTGGAGGGGGAGCGGGCCAGAAAGCAGGACGCAGAATCAAAGCCGTGCTGTGTTCCGGCCAAAGGAGGCCAGCAGAAGAGGCCGAGCTCACAGTAGCGGAGCTGAAGTTCACAGCTGGGGCCTAACGTTTGCTGTTTACTCTTTCAGCCAAGTGACCCATTTCTTTCCCCCTCTTTTTCCGCTCCCCATCCTTCACTGCCTAAAAAAAGGCCATTCACATTAGTTTTTTCAGCCCAGAAGGTGCAGTTTAAGATTATTTCCTAAATGGAGCTACTACTACTACTACTACTACTACATGTTTGCAAGAGATGGCAACTGCAGCTAGTTGGCCTGAGAACTTAGGTGGGTTCTCCAGGTTCTCAGACTTTAGGTGGCTCAGGTTGAGTAGAGCTGTCCCCTCACAGCAAGAAAGTCTTGTATTCAGTTCCTAGCCAGAGTGGTCAAGGGACCTTTCTGAATGGATTTTACATGTTCTCACCATGTCTGTGTGGGATTCCGCTGGAAGTTCTGGCTTCCTTCCACAATCCAAAGACACATCAAGTGGACTTGAGATGCTATATTGCCCTTAAGTATGAATGTGTATCTGTCCTGTGATGAACTGGCAACCTGTCCAGGGTGTTTCTCTGCCTTTTGACCTAAGACTGCTGGGATAGGTTTCAGAACCCCAAGCCACCCTGGATAAGGATAAGTGGCTGAGATGATGGATGGATGGATGTCTCACGTTGGAAGTGGACAGAAATGGATCTTGTGAAGTGGTTGCTGTGGTTGCACAAGGGGGGGTGGGTTTACCATGTAGATCTTCCACCAACATGGAGTGGCTGCTTTTATTGAAGGCTGTTGGCATTACAAGGTATCTAACTCACATTTCAACCTTCTCCTCCCCTAATTATAATATCTCTCTATGTACAATATGACTCAATACATATATTTCTGGGGTCATTTTTATTTAGCATTTCTCACACTGTGCTGCACTAATTATGCACTGTTTGTATTGAAACATGCAGCTGGTAATATACACTACTATACATATTATGGCATTTTATCATGATGATAAATATCATATTGCTAAGCTCTAGTGGGCTATGGACTTATATTTATAGAAGAAACTCAGATAAGGAGATCTGAGGAGCAGCACTGTATGCATTAAGTGGCAGGTGGTCTTCTCCCCATAAGAATACAAGGGAGCTCTGTTACAGTAATGGGGTGGTTTGGTCGATTAAAGTACATTCACACCTGCAGTTTAATGGGGATTAAACCAGATACAATCCTGATACCTGAGATGCATAAAAAGGGTGTAAACATGGTCTGATGTCGAAACTTTGTGAATTTGTGACTTTAAAATGAACCATTTTTAATCGAATCCCTTCACATTAAGGTAGGCCTGAAACTGAAACCAAGTAACGATATCTCTAGATAAGACCTAAGATGGCTGTATTGGGTGGGTTTGATCACAGATGAAGGGCGCTGCCGTTGTGGCCTTGTGTGCGGTGCGTAATCACTTGTGGATATTTCCACACTGGGGTAAAACCTGTGGACCCCAGACACCTGCTCGTGATGTAGCTACCAAGCAGCAGGTGCAAGGCTTTGTGCAGGCCACTCAGAGATGACTAACCCCCCCCCCCTCCCAATTAAAAAGCTCTTTTTCAAAGGTGCTGCTGCAGAGGGCCATTTTATCTTCATCTGTTTACCTGTCTGCGCTGGACCCTGTGAATATTCCTGCAGATCAACAGAAGCAGCACGACACCAATCTTTCTTCTTTGCATTAACGGCTCGCGCTTCGCTCGGCAGAGAGAAACAGACTTGCTCATTTTGAGCGGCGTCTCGCCTTCTCACACTCCTTCGTTCGGCGGCGGCAGAATTTAGGGAGTGCCTAATCTGATCTGGGGAGGACTTACTTTCACTCCTTTGGTTATCACTGCGTTCAGCGCGTTTATCTCTGCCGAAAGCCGGTCTGGAGGCAGCCAAGTGCTCAATTTAATCATGGACTGTGTGGTGGCTTATGGGCCTGACGCAGTATCTCGGGCGAGCATGTGTTACGATAAAAGTTAGTCGCCAGCAGAGCGGCGGAGAGGCCCCGGCCGTAATTGTGAAGTATGCTGGCACGGCCGGCTGCAAAAGGCAGCAACAGAATCAATTACACTGCTGGAAGGGGGTGGGTGGGGGGAGCAGGCGAGAGGAAACAGCCAAGAGAGGTCTCCACTTTTTGGCCGGCTTTCAACTCTGTCCGCCGCCGGCCGCTGAGAGACGGCGTGGGAAGAGGCAGCTCCTCTGAAGAAGAGGTTTCGTCTTTGATTAGCCTGCTTCTTGTTCTTGCCTGGTGGACAGTTCGCTCCTTCTCAATTAACACATGCACTTGGCCCATTTTTTGTGGCATTTGTGGGGTACATTTTGTACATTGTTGGTCATTTTGTGTACAGAAAGCAGGCATAACTCATTTTTACAGGACCGTTTTTTTTCTGGTTTCTCATCCCCTGTGTTTGTTACCTTTCTTTAAGACTGATATATGTCCATTTAAATATGTAAATGCTTCTGTTCTGATTGGCTGCACTGTACCATGCATCATTTAGAAAGCAGTCCAGGCAGAAAGTGGTTCAACAGAAGAATGCATGGTCAAAGTCCTGGTTTTGTCGAATTTTGAGTTAAAACATCCAATACAGGAGTGTTTTTTCAAAGTGAGGGCTGTAGCCACCCTAGTGGGGTTTTAGACATTTAATCAAACATGACGAGTGTTTTGGTGGAAATTATTTGCAAGAAAATAAACTATGTTGAGCTTTTTGATTGGTCCAGTTATTGATCATTTCATCTATCATGGATAAATGGACAAAAACAAGGTTTTCCAAAGAAAAGATCCCACCCCAATGATGCGGCCTTCGTATCTCAGACAGAAAACCAAGCATGAGTTGGAATTGTTTGAATGCAGTAGTGAGGAGATGGTGTTAGGCTCTGGGTGTGTGGGAACTGAAAACGAGCAACTACCACCTAGTGGTGCATGCTCACAGGTCTCGTCAAATGAAGCTGTGAAGAAAACAATTAACGTCTTCGCTTCATAGCAAATACACCTCTTAACCGATCAAACTGAGCCAGATCTTCCCAGTGCTGCTTTCTTCAGCCCGGCATCAGCAGTCTTGTTAGGTGTGTGAAAAAGATGAGCTTCTGGGCTGTGAAAGCTTGTGCAGCTGGTGGTCTGGGCCACAAGGTGGGAAACCCTGCACAACTGGTCTTTACTTTGTGGTTCATGATTACTGTTTTTTGATTACTGTTTATTATTGTATCAGTCATGCAATGTGATCTTGCTGCAACACACCTCTCTGTTATGTGGGGAGGCTCTGTGCTTTTAGGGTTGCCATGGGGGCACATGGGGTGGGGGGGGGGGGGGTTGTTGGGTTGTCAGTGGGGGAGCTGTGATTGGTCACCCTGTCAAAGACACTGTGATTGGTCAGAGGCCTATTTGCATATTGCAGCCTTCTGCGATATCAGTATGGCAGAGACTGATATTGTGATAACAATTAGCAGACAAAATATTGTGCAGTCCTATATATAATATAGTTTATAGTCAATGAATCAATAAAAAATAATCAGTTTACCTGAACATTCCCTATGGTTGAAATGACTTTTGATTTGACTGACAAACAGGGAATATATAAAGCAATGTTCAGCAGTCTTAAAACTCTCCACAAGGGGGAGTTATTAGTTCAAGTTGTTTTTGTGTGCTTTATTGAAAGGGAGGAAACCCACACCAGTGGAATCTCATGACTGTTTATGTGTGTCTGTGTGTGTGTAGTTACACATTTCATGCACACAATGTAAAATTAACTTTTTGCTGTTATAAGTTATGTGTATGATTCCTCAATCAATAGCGAAAATAATCTCTTGATAACTCAGTTACTGGTAGCCCTAGACTGGTATGGAACCAATTACTTTACATCTCAATCACAAAGGTGGTTCTTCCATTTTCCACTGAAATATAGGAAACCAAATAAAACTTTTCTTTTCTTCTGAAAAGACCTTTTTTGACACCTTCATTTTTAGGAGTGTATGGAAGAGAGACTTCCATAGAGGAAAAAGGTACAAACGCAGTCGGAGGCAGCCTCCTGTGAATTTATCGCTTTTCAGTGAGCCAGTTGTTTGCATGGAGAAGAACACAAACTCCCAGAATAAAATCAATTTGTTGCGAATGCTCCGCAAAAGCGCACTGTCCATTATGATTCATGAGAGCACGGCGTCTCCGAGTGCTTGGACAAAGGAACTGGGGGGAAGCAGAGAATAAATCACCCTCATACATCTTCTTTACTGTCATTTATGAAAATATGTGATTGGAAAGTCAAACAGCGAATGAGAGCGTTGTGGAGTCAAGGTTACAATAGTATCAACGGGGGACTCCAACTCCCCCCAAATACACACACACACCCACACACACCCCACTGTCGACCGTGAACGCCAAGCCGGTGCTCATGAATCTAGATTTATTAATACGCAGTGCAGTATTTAAGCAGAAAATTGGCCAAAAATTACGCCGGCACCTGTCAGTGACTTATGCCTCCCTGTTTGCTCTCAAGGCTGAATTCCTCAAAAGACTTGAGCACCTAAGCCGGACACATTCATCTTACACACCCGTCACCGCTGATAGGTGATACAGGGGAGAGAATTCATCATCCAAACTGATTCTGTCGCACAGTATATACTGCAGCTGGGAAAATATTTCCTTAGCTGCCAATGCAAAAGTGAGATTGGGCGCGTATTTACTCTGCATGCACTGCTGTCTGCGCTGAAGGCCTCAGCACTTTGCTTTCTCTTACTGGCAGTTAGGATGACTACCTAGGGCTTGGAGGGCATGCGTTCGCCTTGGACACTGTGGACACTAACTGCTGTCCACAAAGGATGAGTATGGAGATCCGGTGCTAAATTGGTACACCAGTTCCTGACTGGTCAGTACTGAAATCTGGAGAATCTCCTGTTCAAACTGTGCTGGTATTGGTGTTTCTGCAGTATTAATACATTCTAACACAGCTGCATTTTCAAACGGTTGATGCTGGATTGGATCAGTGGAAGACCGGAGCGGCACTCTGCTTGTCACTCACACACATTTGTTAAGCAGAACATTTGTAGCGACGCTCTTCCCTCATTATATATACAGGGAACTCAGGACACAGTTTAGATCCTTATTTCTCCAAAAAATCACAATAAAATAACAGATGAATCTTTTCACATCTATCTATCCACCATTTTTTCTTGCACCACATTATGGAGAGCAGGATCAACAAGAGTATGGATAAGGATCGGTATCGGTAAAAGCCTAATGATATCCATTAGTACTGCCCCGTAGTTGGGAGTTACATACATACATACAGGGTATATGGGGGTACAGTGTTTATAGTCCATACAGAAATGGACCTAATGGTCCTTCTGGGTCTAAGGGTGCTTTCACACCTACCTCGTTTGATCTGGACCCTTTCGCACCAAAACAGCAGGTGTGAAAGGGGCCTCAGATCACGGTCAGGACTAAAGAATAAAAATGTTATCCAAACAAGTAGGTGGTCTCAAATCAGATCTATGCTTCCAGTCCATTCAGCTGTTGTGGTCTTTAGAAGAGTTTTTTTTTTTTGAGAAGTGGTCAAAACGCTTTCCTGACTCCCCCAAGGTCTTGTTTTCAGCTAAAGTGTCATTTTGATTTGTCGGTATCAAAAATAAAATTTGGAACAAGTCATGTTTGAGTTGCATGGTCATTTTTTTTTTTTTTTTTGTAATCAGCTATCACTGCGGACCAGCAGTGGTGCTCTACATGTTCTCAGACATGATACAGCAGGGATATTATTAAAGAGCACACAGTCAACCCTTGCCACTGCCCCTCTTGCCCACCCTGACCAGCCCTCTAGAGTCTCACACCAGCAAAAATGCAAAAGTCTCAAGTCTAAATGAGCAGCTATAGCGAGCGCACTGATTAACACCCAACTCAGGTTCATTGCATACAACATACTGGGCATTAGCCTGTAAGGCAATGGTAGTTTCTTGTATCACCAGTTAAAAATCCCCAGAGGAAAGGAGAATTCAAAATCAGATCTCCTCTTTATCCAGCCTATTTCTCCTAGACATAACTGAGCTCAGTGTAATATCAATATGAGGTTTTGACCATTTTCTCACACTTCTGAAATTCAGCTCCTGGGCCTTCCTCTAATCTCTGATCCCAATTTAAGATCGTAAAAAGCTCTTTCTTTTCTCTCACTGCTCTGATCTTTATTTGTCTCAGATCATCAGATCTTCAGATAAACCAGAAGATCCAAAAGAAAATTTGGTGGTCTCATAAATGAGCCTGAACATCTGAAATTTGTCTTAGTGACCAAATTCAAGTCTCAAAACAACCAAAGCGAGATCCATAAGGTTGTTAAAGAGAAGAAAACTGAGAAGCCGATGAGAAGAGCAAAAGAACTTCAGCCTTAAGTTGATTTTTTCTTTTGCTCCTTATTTCTCCTAAAGAGGGGTTAGGAGAAACAAGTCAGACTTCAATAATCTCCAAATAAGAAAAAAAATTATTTTCTGATGAGACATTAAAAAGACTTGTGAGCAGGAAAACCTTTCTCTGGGTAAGCGCTAAGCTATTTTTGTTAACACTTATGGTGTTGCTTTAACACCTACAGTGATCCCAGATGACAAAAAAACACAGTAAGAGCAAACTGTGCAAATTGCACTGTTAGCTTTTATAGGTGTTAGTATGAGATTCAAGATGTCAAAAATGTCAAGACTGTTTACCTTGTTTTACTACTAGAAAAACCTTCACAGACACATTCGGCTGTAAGAAAGACTCTGGCCAGGCCAGGAAGAGTGAAGGCAGGAAAAATTAACTAACGGCTAACGGCTACATCCATACTTTCTGTCAGAATGAGAGAGACAGGAGAGAGAGAGAGGGTGTTAACCCAGGGTTGGGGTTGCCAATTTGCCAACAGAGAAATTAGGAACATGAATAAGAGAGAGAGAGAGAGAGAGAGGGAGGAAAAAAGTAGAAAGGGATTAAGAGAGAGAGAGATACAGAGGGAGAGGAGAGAGAGAAGAGAGTGAGTGAGAGAGAGAGGGGTGTTAACCCAGAGGTCTGGTTGCCAACCTGCCAACAGGGAAATGAGGAATGCCAGGGCTGGGGAGTGTTAAGTGAACAGATCTTTTATAGACCAGGTCGGGGGATTGGAGGTGGGGTGAGGGCGGAGGGGGGCTGTTGGCTCCACCACCGGAATGCGTACAGCAATGGTTGCACACACTGTTCCTTCACTTTAACATCACGCACTGCACTACAAAGTCACAGCATCTACTGGAGACTGTCTGTATCTGTTTCTTTATCTTTCTGTTGGACCAGACTGTACTCGCAAGGTGCCAGTTTTTAAATTGTTTGTGTACCAGAGAGAAATAGAAAAACTATATTAATGGTACTATTGCTTCTAGTTGTGAACTCTTACAAATTATTATCTATGAGGCCTACTTCATTATTTATTTTGTATTTTTGTTAGTAAATAAATTGTTTCACATTGTTTTGTTGGTCAAGTCCGGTGTGTTGAACTGGACTACAGCCCCTTGCATGCAACTGTACAAACTGGTTTCCGTACCCACCAGTAAAGCTTCTGCACGATACTGGAGATGAGCTGTGCAGACAGGCTCTTAGAATGAAGTTGTGTTTTTAAGGGATATATTCACGCCTGAAATAAACTCATCGAAGAGAGACGTGTAATGCCTGTCATAGTGATTAATCGCTGCGCTTCCGACGGGTATTAGCGTGACTCACGACCAATGAGGAGCACATAACGTTATTCTCATAACGTGACAGACAGGCGGGAGGAGAGCACCAGCGCCTCCTTCTATCTCACACAAATCGGCCCGTCTTCGTGCTCTAACCTGTAATTCTTCACTCCTATAGACCTGCACTGAACTGATTCTCAAAAATAAAGAACAAAACCCATCCTGTATCAGTTCAGTATGGAACACATCTTTCAAATTCCAATTAGAGGGTGATTGTGTGATTTTTAGTTTCCAATTACAGTATTATTACATATTTTTTAGTTTCCAATTACAGGAAGATTCTCTGTTTTTTAGTTTCCAATTACAAGGTGGTTCCGTGTTTTTTACTTTCCAATTATGGGACGATTCTGTGTTTTTTGATTTCCAATTACAGGATAATTCCGTGTTTTATATAACGGTTGAAGACCCTACACAGTCGGAACATCTCAGTGGAAACACCTGAAATTGTTCATTCCCAATACATAATCCAATTCCAATGCAAGATTACGAACGAACATAGATTCTGCTGGATCACAGCGCTCCGTTTAATATACATTCAGCATTACTCTAAATTTGTTATCCAGTGAATGACATATATACTATAATCTGTTTCCTGTATATGTTCTTAAAAACAGAACTGCTTGAACAGGAATGACATCAGAAGTTTCAAAACTGTGTAATTCCAGGGCACAGACTTTCACTAATGAAATGTGTAATTGCAAATGAACAGAAAACACGTCTTTTCAGGAAAGCCTGTGCAGGAGCGAAGCAGCACAAGAAGTTGAGATACACTGTCTGACCATCCCACCTAGTGGCTTCCCTCCAGCCCTCTCCAAAGCTGTGAGGTATTCAGGGCTTGTATTTCATTTCACTCTCCAGTGCTTTCCCCCGGGGACACGGCAGCGAGGAAGACAGGCCTTCTGCCAAACTGGGTCAAAGGGGACCCTCCCACCCTTTTCACCCGTGAAGGGAGAATTTGTTGGATGTTCCTGTATGTGATAAAGCTCCCTGTGCACATTTGTCTGCGAATGTGGCCGGACCGATATCCACATTTTGCCGGTACAGTTTTCTGTAGGTGACCTGTCTAGGGTGTTCCTTCGCCTTTTGCTCTGTGAGCCCTGGGACAGGATCCAGAACCCCGCCGGTTTAGGATAATTGGCTCGGAAAATAGATGGAGCTAAAAATTCAGAAAACTCATAATTTGGTGAAAAGAAATGAAACAGTCGTTTTAGTTGAGAATCAGATTTAGAATCAGAAAACTTTATTGATCCCAGAGGAAACTGCTACTGCAACGACTGCACAGAAACACAGAGACATGAAGAATATTGTCACGCACACCAGACCGTGACGTGCATGGGATTCCGGAAATGACGCACGTCACTGGGTATTTAAACGGCATGGCGGCAGTATTCCAATGCTCAGTCA